>JAMAFX010000072.1:0-107787 GCA_023625875.1 Trichocomaceae sp. PYS4502
CTTGGCGTTTCTCAGCCGGATTTAGTATGGTGTCTCGGACATGTCGGTAAGAAATCTGACTCCCATATATCCTCTAGATATCTGACAATAATCTACCCAGAGAGCTCCTGGCACTACTGTTAGATCTGCCCCACTGGCCACGAAGAGCACAAGAGAACTTACTTAGGTCAACATCATCGCAACGAAAACAACCTTGGCATCATTTAGGGTTCTCTGTAAAATGAATGGTGCTTATCAACCTTGGAAGAAAAGAGAACGGATGATAATCAGTCTCTCCATCACAACTGAGCAACTTCTCCTAAAATATGACGGATTTTCAGGAGTATTTTCGTTGATTCTCCGAAAGATGGATTTCCCGATTGAATATTCCGGGTCTTACAGTCCGTAATAAAAGACGAGACGTGCCCTGGAGAGTTAGTATCGGATATATAGCGAAACATCTGATAAAATTGATATCGGGGTCTAGACTCGGCAATATACAAATTCCCGAACCAACCCGGAAATTAATGTACCACACGGCAATATCTCAAACACCCTCAGAGTCTCTCTCATTTCGTGCCCATCGTCCAACGGCACTCCAGGCTACAACAAATGCCGCTATTTGTCTTAAATGAATACTTCTGCTCAAAAAGCACAGCGGGAAGCCGGAAAACGGCCCCCCAAAGCCAACAAGTCATGTGTGCCCTGCCGTGTACGCAAGGTTAAGTGCGATGCCACCGTGACTGGCCTCCCCTGCAGCAGCTGTGCCAGCAGGCAGTGCGCTCAGGAATGTATCCTTCCCGTCCGTAAGGGTCGGTCCAGGTGAGTGGATGGTCTACTGATTGGATAGCTCATAGGTTCCTTGTTCCTTGGATTGATAAACCCATAGGAAAGTAATACGCGTTTTACCGGCTCTGGACAATGTACAAGTATGTTTATAATTCTCATACTTCGTCCCTCTATTCTTCTGCTCCTTCAGCGATTTTTCGGAATTCCACTAACCTCTTTCCAGGCCACCGTCTCCCCGGCTATATCCCATAGTAGCCAGTTGGAGAGTCTCAGTCAATCTAATCGATCTAATCGATCAAGTCGATTAAGACAGCCGACTCAAACTTCCACCTCTGATCCCCTGGACTGTCGAAAGCTACGTCAGCCTGAGTCAGATCTACTTTACCTCAATATCCTAAACGAAGCTGTGACAGACACTACAGAATCCAGTCGACACCACGCTACTTCTAGCACCACCGCTTATTATCCAAATCCGGAAGACAACTCTACTCCTCGGAAACTTCAGTGGACGCGGCTATCCCAATTGGACGACATTACCAATGAATACCTTGTCGAGAAGGGTGTCTTTGATCTACCTCCTCCGCGCTACCTGTGAGAACCGCCTAGCCTCATCTTCTTTGGGTCTTCGCTTCACCTTTAAACTGACAAGAACGATAGAGATGCCCTCATTAAAATATACTTTGACCGCGTCCACCCTTTTTCTCCCGTGATTAACAGAGCTGACTTCATTCGCGGCTATCAATCCGGGAACTGCTCGTTGTTCCTGCTCCGCGTCGTATTGACGCCAGCGAGTATTCATGCGCCAGCAGACCTGCTATCCGCCTGCGGTTTTAGCAGCCCCTCGGCCGCACAAGAATCATTCTTCTCCAGGGCCAAGCTGCTCCACGACTTTGCCACAGAAGATGACCCATTGTTGATGCTGCAAGGATCCATCATCTTATGCTCGGTGATTCTCGACCACCCCAGCGATCGGGACTTTGGCTACTGGTTTCACAACGCGATCCGTCTTGCGACTAAGATTGACCTGCGCAACACGTAAGTTTCCTGTTCCTGGACTGAGTCATCTATGACAAGAATTGCGAGCCCTAATTGCCTATCCTCCCACAGGTGTGTTCGAGAAGACAAACCCCCTCAAGTATTGAAGCTGTACAGAAGGATCTGGTGGGTGCTCTATGTACGTCCCTTTTCTCGTCACGGTCTTCTTCTTCCTGCTGCTTGTGCTTACTGTACCTACTTAGTCTTTAGACATTTTCCATGTCTTTGTCAATCCCAGACGTTCGGCACTGCTCCAATACACCCCAGCAATCAATCCCAGGACAGAAGATGACTGGGATTCTGATGATATCTCAGGACCACCATCCGGCTTGCTATCGCCGATCACGCCTCAGCAAAAGGCCTCTCCCGCCGTTCACTGCGAATTGTCTCAAATATGTGCGTATTGATTCTCTCCAGTTCTTTGATCTCATTCCTTTTGCCTTTTTATTAATGCGTACACTACCTCAAGCGTGAACTGACTCGTTATCAGTCGCACAGTTTCTGACCATTGTGACAAGCAAGCCACAGCAGGATCCTCGCCAAATGATGTACCCACTCGATGCATGGCGCAATTCTCTGGCTGCCAAGATGCACGTGGGTGGGAATACTGGAAATGACATGTACTATCTGAATATACTAGCCATGAGCTACAGGTTTGAGTGCATCTTGTGCCGTATGATACGACGCTTATGGCAGCAGTCCGAGCATGCCGACTGGGCCGAGTGGGCGAAGCATCGGCTTCGGTCCGCCATTTTGGAGTTGGACACGATTGCTATGAGGGTATTAGCTAGTGGTACCTTTCAGGAATATCCCATACCCTTGTAATGCCGTCCATTTCCCGCCATTTTCCCTTTTTTTTTCAGAGATGCTCTATAATGGAGAACTAACGATGGCCTTACCAGTATAACCACAATGACTGCGCTGCTCGCCTTACACATCGAGTCGGCCCTTGATCCAGACGAGACTGATCTCGTCCGTTCCATGGCTCGGATATCTATCAGCCAGACAATGCTTCTTCTCAGCCAAGGAAAAGAAATACCCGCCCTGAAAAGAGCACTGCCGGTATTTGAGGAGATTCTTGCGAAGAAGAGCCTTTACTCAGTCCCGCCTAACAATCCTAGTCACATATCTGCGCAGCCACAGTCACAAGACACTAGCATGGCAGATGCATACGCCTTGCCGCAGGCACAGGTTAATATAGATCCGTCTCAAATAGAGCAGGCTGAGAATAATCCACCGGTCTATGGGGATTTTCTAGGACTTGATTTCTTGGATGATTGGATATTGGGCAGCTGGAGTTCACTGTTCGATGTTGACATGAGTTCTCAAGAACGGGCGGAATAAGGGCACCCCCTACTGGCAAAGAGTAGAAGTTATCTATTTCCTGACGGAGATTGACTCATTGTCTGCATACTCACGGACAGTGAGAGAATGCTACAGGAATGGAAAGACGGCATTGTACCTAGGTGGATGCTGCATGCAAATCTAATAGATCATGGATGGATTATTTCGTTGTCTTGTGTCTAAATTCAGGCAAATAGCCTCAGCAGCATCCAACTTTTCTTCGAGAACAGTTCTTTTTGACTCAGACTGGTGGAGTGAAAGAGATTCTGCAGGTAGAGTATAAAAGTTAGATGGGCTCAGCATTGCAGCTTTCCGAGTAGCCCCAGCTTCTGCTGCATTTCTATAGGTATCTTCCGCCGGCTGTTGAATTCATGAATATTCCCGGTCCTTCGCCTGAAGTGCGAATGATCCAGTTAACATTCTTCCCTGTTTTGAGAGCACCATATACCATGTCTACTGCCGACTTTCCCCCGCCAAGAACAGTTACCTAGGTATGTTTCTGCATGCCGATTCCGGGTCCAAGATCTTCTTCTCATTAGCCCCCAGGTCTCGATGGTGCAGTACGGGAGCCTCCCATTGGGGACAGCGAGGGAATGTGGGCATATTTGACAATGATGTTATTCCCGACGCCAATTTCTTACCGAACACAATTTGAGGCTCAGTGTCATCGACATGCAACAACCACCCGTCGCCGTGCTTTTCCACCAAGCACACTCCGCATTCACTCGGATTCGTGATCGCAGAGACGCCCCATCGTACATATGATTGTGAACATACTCTTCGAGATACTTAACTACGTACTTTGCCTCAAATGTATCGAGGAGCCTGGGAGCGTCATCCGGGAGCTCGAGAGGCACAGAGGACTCTGGACCCAGAACGCCTCAAAGATTCTTTCTGAGGACAGAGATAAAACAAAGTCCAATCGAAATATGCCATTACTACGCACCTGCACTCCATACCCCGCCAATACCCGCCTCCTTCTCCAAGATCAGCAGGCGCGCTTTCGGGTGGATGCCGAGGTAGAATCGAGCAAATGTGATGCCACTCAGCCCTGGAAACAATGAATACACTAATATCAACCTATTGATGAATTAATGTAACCTACCGGTGCCGATGACAGCCACGTCGACCTCCATTGCTGACATACCTACACAGTAGAAGGGGCTGGACCGGTACGTTCTACCTGTCTGTCACGATCGCAACACCAGGGAAATACTTGCGATATATAAATTGCACATCAACCGTCGAATGCCAGTGTGACATTTGGCTTGCTCGGATAGCTACGAGTGAACAGTGTGCGCTAACCAGTTAGTTAAGCACTTAAGTTACTAGTTGTTGGTTAAGTAAGACCTAAAGGGAGGTTGGTGATGATAATCGATGGCATGATGCTCTCTTAGGCCGCGATACTGCTGATTCAAAATTGTATTAGCATGTAAGATCCTATGTTTGTCTCTGTTCGTGAATCAACATATGCGTATTTAGTTGTTACTTCTTGAGGATTCATTCTGAAGCTTTTGATTTGACCCCGGCCAAATGCATGGAGAAATATCCTCAGATGAGACTGGACTGAGCGAACTGTAATTGTCCCGAGCTCAAAAGGACATCAAAATCAGAAATTCAGAGTCAATATCGCTGTGTTGATCGTCTCCCGGGCTATTATCAACCTGTGCCATGTCTACCATCCACAGCGCCATATGTATCGGTTGTTATCCCTCTTGGAGCTGCTCGTTTCATGCGATATGAATGGAGGTGTGGACCGTGTGGCTCCGCGGATTACTGTAATAGGGGTTTTACTGGTGAGGTTGGGGAAGTTGTTTCTGAGAAGATGGGAAAATTGACTGAGCATCAGTCAGAAAGTAATATAGTAATATATGGAGAGAGTATACCTAGGTATTCTCTGAGCAACAATGTTGTTGTGTTTGACTATTGCGGCCTCAGGCCACAGACATTGTGGAGAGAGTGTAGTGCGAAGCTAAGCCCGTTGTAGACAGAGATTAAGGCAACAAGGCCTCAACGACAGAACGGCAACTTCGACCTCCAAGCAGTTGAAATTCAACCTGTCTATCTCGTCTTTCCCACCTACGACTATGGATTTTCAAGCTACCAGCAGAGCTATGCACAGTACGCAATTATTCTCGCCCCTTTGACCGGCTGCGATTCAGACATTCCCCAAAGCAGATGGCTCTCCTCTCCGCATACAACATGCGGGGAATTCACACTAGATAGCTGGATGACTGACGACGTGACTAACAGATCGTATCAACACCGACGTTACGCAATTGCTTCAGCGGTTTGAAAACATTCTTGCGCCTTCCAGGGTATGTCTGCTTTGACGGCTCTGCCATTCTCCAGAGCTAAGGAATCCATATATACAGGTTGAATCTCCAGATAATGCCTACACAGCAGTGGGGGCGTACAATCTCAACGTCGAAGCAACAGCTCTTGTAGGCATTCCCCTCACTCGAACAAGTGCTTATACAGGATACTGACTATTAATGTGTCTAATCAGACCCGTGCGGCCGAGGATCTACTCTCCCTCACGCGCTTCATGAAAGAAGCATGGCTTTTCGAGAAACTCAATACGGTCGGCGAAGACGAGCACGATGTTAGACGGAATAAGGCACTGGAGGAAAATGTGACTGCGGTGAAAGAGGCTGTACAGATTGGGCTTGGGAGGGAGTCGAAATGATTTGCCATGTTTCTCGGCTCTTTTCTTGATTTTTATCCAGGGGCGTTTTGGAGCTGTGATGATATATAGAGGGCTTATTATTGGAGCTATGATTATGATGCATGGATAGAGGCGTTAATATGAACATTGATATGGGAAGGGACTTGTTGCGCAGAATAAAGCCCTACTAGGGTCGTATGAATGAACATCTTTATGCAAGCCTATGTACATAAGCAGGTAAGCTACCTACCCGACCAATAATAATATCGGGTATTGACTTCACGAATTGCAGGCTTCATTAAATTATTGAAACTGGTCGTGAAGTCTCCGGATATCTTCATGAGTGGCCTTGCAACACCCGCCGACGAGGAAGGACTGAAAAGGGCCCTTCGCGGAAGCATCACGTACTACTGTAGCCAATTGGACTTCCCACGGATCCTGCCATCATCAAAGTCAGCAAACATTACAAAGCGTTGTTTAAATTCTCGTACCGCATCTCCCCTATTCTCCTGGTCCTTCTTTTCCCATTGCTGCGTCGTCGTATTATAGACTTCCCCATTGGTACCGTCGGGATACAACACCAGCGTCGTCGGAATTTGGTCTGTGGTGCTGGCAGTTTTCCTCATAAAGTAACCCAAACGGTCGACTAGTCTGGGCAGTTTGGCTACTTTTGTACAATTAATCCCAATGCCCCAAGGATCGGCGCCGTCCTGCATGGGTGCAACGGCAGCCGTGACAACCTGCTCCATCGAGCTGCCGTCCGGTAGATCTTCATCTCCAGCTTCGCCAGGGAAGACAGACGAGATCCAGAACGGCGTCCTAAGCTGCGTTGCATGGATAGCTCTTCTTACCGCGCGGATCTCGTCTAGCCGGGGCAGCGTCTCGAATGCAATGTACTGCACGCGGTCCGCTAGCTTGTCGTCCGCGTCTATAAAGAGTCGTAGCCGGTCCAAATGCCAGCGATACAAAGCCTCTTCGGTGTCATGTGCAGCATCGTACTTGCCACTGTACTCTTGGCCGGGAATCATGCAGGCGCCGTAGGGACCCAGGCTCAGGGCAATCCTCGTGTCTGCCCCTCCTCCTCCTCCTCCTACAACTGCCTGCTCAGCCACATCCAACGCAGTGCGCAGGAAGGGAGCAATGGCGGCGCGCGGAATGCCATCGGGGGAGTCAGCGGTCTTTGTCCGCCCAAATCCCTCGACAGACACCTGATAGGTAGCCGTGAGCAGCACGGCGACGCCGGCCGATGCAAAGTCGCGCTGGCATGCGAGCAGGGTCTGCGGGTCGCTCACGAGCAGATGCGACGCCCACAGTGGGGTTGAGGCGTCAAAGACTATGCCGTATTTATCCTGCAGCGACGTCCCCAAGCCACCGTCGAGGATGGCCACAGTAGCGTTAGCCATTTGCGGTACTTATTACGGCGTACGTACTACGCAGCGTGTTTGCCCGTTTTTTCGACAAGTGTTGGGTTGGTTGGGGTTTAGGCCCTTTAGTTTCACTGGGACGACAAACAGTGCCCGCGTCAGTGCGCAATCAATCATATCCCGTGTCCCTTTGTCCTGGCTCCTTGGACCCTCGTACTTACTGGTACTACGACGCCCGACCAGATTGCCAGAGGAGAATTTCTTTGAGTAACATTATTTCCCTCGCCCAGTAATTGCATTCATTGATGGTCTCATCATTGGTTATCTAACTTAAGTCTCCGTAATTAATCTATGGAAGGATTTTAGAAGACTGGCTAGCAGCCTAGCACGTTGTTGCCACGCCCTGGAAGGATTCTCTTATCTCGAACCTATCTGAGGCCTCAGATTCGTGCAGGAGGACCAGGGCTAGCGACCCTAGCTTCATAGCGCAGCCTGCGCAGGCCTGCAACACGAGCCTGTGCTGATAGCTAGTGTAACCCTGCGGCAAAACGAATGATAAGGGAAATTCCTATAAATGCTTGGCTAACGCCTGCAAACGCAAGGGTCAAACCATCAGAGTCTGGATACATCTCGCTTGTCTGCTCGCACAAGCTCATCCTCAAACACCATGAACTCCGACGTCGAGAATCAGGCCCCGGAGGTCGCTTACTCTTACGAGAAGAAGCATCCAGATCCCGACTACCAGGATGCAGAAGCTCGCGAACTGGGAGATGGCGTCGTAGCGCAGATGAGCGAGGTGGACGCCGTCCGCCAGGGCCTGCACCAGCGGCACATTCAGATGATTGCTTTGGCTGGCACGATCGGAACTGGTCTGTTCCTGGGCTCTGGTACCGCTCTTACCAACGCCGGTCCCCTGGGTGCTCTGTTGGGCTATACCTTCACCGGCATGTTGGTGGCCAGCGTGGTCTTCGCCGTTGGTGAGATGGGCGCCTTGGTGCCGCTGAACGGTGGTGTTGTTCGCTATTCTGAGATCTTCTTCGACCCTGCCATGGCCTTCGCCAACGGCTGGAATCAGATCTACTCCAATGCCGTGTCCATCCCCACTGAGATTGTCGCCGCGGCCGTCCTCATTGAATTCTGGGCCACGTACAACAATGCCATCTGGATTAGTGTTTTCGGCGTGCTTATCGTCATCAGCGCTGTGTCCTTTGTGCGGGTCTACGGAGAGCTGGAGTTTTTCTTCTCTCTTCTGAAGATCATGCTCATCGTCGGTATCAACATCATGGCCTTGGTTATTACCTGCGGCGGTGGCCCCAACCATACCTCGATCGGATTCCAGTACTGGAGACATCCAGGCCCTTTCGTGCAGTATCTAGACATCGGCGGCTCGTTGGGCCGATTCCTGGGTTTCTGGACCACATTCAACAACGCTCTGTATGCATACTCCAACATCGAGAGTATCACCGTGGCTGCTGCCGAGACGAGAAACCCGAGACATGCTATTCCCATGGCCGCGAAACGTATCTTCGTTCGTATCATACTCTTCTACGTCTTGACCATTTTCATGGTCGGCCTGGTCGTCCCGTCCGATGACCCGCAGCTGCTGAGTGGAAGCGGCACAGCCTCGGAATCGCCCTTTGTCATCGCCGCTCGACGCGCCGGTATCAAAGCCGTGCCTTCGATCATCAACGCAGTTGTGCTTACCTCTGCCTGGTCAGCCGGTAATTCCTTCATGCTCGTTGGCTCTCGACAGCTGTACAGCTTGGCAGTCTTTGGACACGCGCCCAAATGGTTTAAGCGCATCAACCGCTTCGGTGTCCCCTATGTCGGAGTCTGCTTTCTCGGCGTCTTTATCTGCCTGGGCTACATGACCCTGTCTAACTCCGCGTCTACTGTCTTCACCTGGCTGCAGAACATCGTCTCCATCGCCACCCTCGTCAACTGGATGACCATTCTCATTGTCTATCTCCGCTTCCACTACGGCTGCCGCAAGCAAGGCATCGACCGACACGCCGAGCTCCCCTGGGCTGCCCCCCTCCAGCCTTACGCAGCGTGGATCTCGCTCTTCATCTTCGGCCTTCTGTTCCTCACTGGTGGTTACAGCACTTTCATCCACGGCCACTGGAGCACGTCGGTTTTTGTCTCGTCCTACCTCAACCTGCCTCTTATCTTCATCTTGTACTTTGGCTACAAGTTTATCATGAAGACCAAGATCATCCCCTTGGAGGAGATCCCGATCCGTCCGTTTATTGAGGAGATGAACCGCCATCCTGAGCCCGCCCCGCCGCCGAAAACGGGATGGCGGAGGTTTAATATTTTGTGGTCGTAGTTATTATGTGTATCTATATCCCACTCATCGGCTTTTTAGATTATGTATAAGCCAGTCGATAGCCTACTTATTCGCGTGTGGATTGCGGAAATGCACGTTGTGTCAGAATACTAGTTAGGGCAAAACAACAAGTTAGGGCTTGCCAAGACGTTTTGTATGATTGTGTATATAATACCAGCCTAAGCCAAATCGAAGCACATTTAACCACCTTCCTCTACAGGTTAGTCTGCCATTGATAAGGCTTTGGGCTTTGCCTGTTTGGGAACTATCTCCAGGTTTATCTGTTTAAGGTTATGCAGATCACATGCTCTTTATTATCCTGATTCCTCAGGCAACGCCGGCCACCGGCACGCTCCGATTATTTATTATTAGTTATTATGCACTCCGAGGGCGTAGGCTTATAGACAGTATTGGCCTGAATTGTGAGCGGAATGAGCGGAATGGACGGAATGATCATCTGCGTCGAAATCGCACTAAATTTTGTAAATTAATTTATTTTCGGGGCGCCGCCACCTGCAACGGGTGCAACCCAATTTTATCCAACATTTGGAAAAGTCACAATTTAATTAATTAATTTTCAAGGGTCCTTGACTGCAGTCACTAGTCTGCATTGGGAAGTCACGCGGAATATCCATTTCCCCAGACATTTATTGAACAACGAGACCAGGTTTTGTGAGGCGGAGTTATCCGAAGAATGCGAGTGTGTGCCAGTGTAGCCAAGTCCTGAAGAGTTGAATGAACTTATGAATCCCTGGAGATCGGCTATGTCAGGCTTGATCCGTGGCGTGTGATCGTGCTGCTAAATCTGCCGCAGGCTAACTTTGGCAAGCGATAGTTATAAGTGCCACGCGGTGAACTCCCGGAGTAGTCTTGAGGCGATTGTAATATGAGATCTGCTGTAGTCTGTCTAAATCAGACTCGGATTATTTCCAAGCCTACCTACCTAGGTAGCCTTACGGTTACTATTAGGCGTAGTTACAGATCTCTATTTGTTTCTACCAGAGTAGCCTTCCTGATACGTAGATGTTACTACTATATACAGGAGGGTGTAAAATATTCTGAAAATCTGGGTTTAATTAGCATTTTATGCTTTACAGCTGCAATTTTGTTACGCTCCATCATTGCTCTCATTCCACGTCACGTGCATCCGTTCAAGCACTAATTCTAAAGCATACCTATGTAGGCCAGGAGCTAATTGCCTCTCGTATGTAGGTATGCACGATGGAAGCCGTTGGAGCCGCCGCCTCGATCATACAGCTCGCAGGCGTTGGGCTGGCGCTCGCGAAAACACTGTACAGCATCTACGATCAAGGTGTATCAGGCAATGAACACGTAAAAGAGTTGTCCTTCTTCGTCAGATCCACTTCTATCGCACTTGAAGAGATCGGGAAAATATTCGATGAAGAAAGCAGATCGGCGAAGCCTCTCATATCTAAAAATGCCATCACTACCGCCAACGACGTTGTCCTTAGGTGTACCGACATCTTCAATACACTTAAAGAAATGGTCGAAGATGGGCAGAAAAGCACACTTCGCCTGCTGGCATTTTCTCTTAAGAGCTCGCGTCTTCAAGCGCTGCAAACCAAGCTCGAACAATCCAAATTGGACTTGCAGCTCATGATGCAAGTGATTATATATGCTCGATTAAAAGCTGAGCCAAGGTAGGCATCGCGTACGCAAGAGCGAACCTAGTTCCCATCTTATTTTGCTGATCATTTTGCAAACTAGACCCAGTGTTCATGAGCCGGACCAACGCAAGGTGGTTGAAGACTTGATAGACGAACGCAACGCAGTCTACAGAAGAGATCATCAGGCATACCACTCAAGTGAGCCTCAGGAGTATGTTATATACTATTACCTTTTTTTTCCTACTACGCTTGCCAAGCAATTGTCGTTGGCTGACTACGCTGAAGGTCACCATCATCTTCACATTCTATTTCTGCATTTCAAATTGCTTCCGCCATACCTCAATCTCCAAGCACGGAAGATAATGCCTCCTCCCATACCAGGCAAGAACCAGTGAACACTAGGCGCTCGGTAATGGAAGGATCTGATCAATCCGAAAACCGGTCTTACTCTCCAGAGGCGCAACCACCTAACCCTAGAGAGACCAACATTTCCTATTGGTCAGCATTATATGTGGTTTGCTGCCCTTGTCTCGTCGAGAGAAGGCGTCGAAAGAAGTATGTTTGGATGAATAGAAAGCAATCTCTCACCGTAGGAGCTACTCCAGCCAGATTAAAATATGGCATCCAGTCTATGGATGCCTCGAGAAGGATATACGAGATGGAGGCTAGGCGACCTTCCTTTGGTATTATAGAGACCGCCCGAGATTTTGAGCTAGATAGGTTACTTCGTCAGTGGACAACAATATACGATCCACCACCGACGGCAATCCAATAACGCACCCTCATGTGTCAAAGAGGCCATCAGTCAGGACTGCGTATCGTTTGATGCTTCCGTCAAGAAAATCTCCGCCCCATAAAGGTATGAATCTGGCTTTCCGAGTAGATGGCCACACAGGGCTTCTGCATTATAGCCGTGATGCTTCGTTGCCGCCCACATTTGATGGGAGAAGCTTTTATGCTACTGAATAGGCGTATGTTAAACCGGATTCCTATTACTACACCTTTATTATATCCAGCAGCTCGGACCATCTGTGAAGGACTTAGTTTGCCACAGTTTATCATGCCATGAGTAAACGTGAGCGTTGACCTCACTTGTTACCAGATATATGTTGGGTGAAACACATTTACATAATTGAACTTCCAAGGGTAATGCAGTAAGAAAAAGCGTGCACCGGTTTTACAATCAACTGTAGCTGAGTTTCAGATAATTAGGTAAAAGTAATCTTAAACATCATGCATATTTGTCCCCTCCGCACTGCCAATAGCAGAGAACCATGGATGCTTCAGGAGATCAGAAGCCGACGGCCGCTTAGCCGGATCATAATCTAGGGCCCATCTAAGCAGGCCCTTTATAACATCTGCTTCTTCGGGGCCCATGTCCACAGGCTTCTCCTTATCAAATGCCTGTTCGAGAGATGGTGAAGGTTCTATCGTTCTAGGGTCAAACCCTTCAGGAAGCTCGCCGACATAGTTCTTCACCTTTTCGCCCTTCTCGTTCCAGTAAATATGCGCACGAGGGTATTGTGCAAGCAGAGCCCCCGGAAGTGGACCGAGCACGTCGTCGAATTGAAGAAAGTGGTCATCGTTGACTTCCTCCTCGCGCGCCATATCAGTGACCAAAAACAAATTTCTATTGGTGAAAAGCTCAAATATCAGACAGCCAAAGCTCCAAATGTCTTGGTCTTTGTTGATTTTGTTCTCTAAAATAAGCTCCGGACTGCGAAGCGCTACTGGAGTCACCAACTTGTCAGGGGGTTCGGAAAGGAAGAATGCTAACAAATTGTTAGTGATGTCCTTTTGTGAACAACGCGAGAACAATCACTGGAGAACAATATACCTCCTCCAAGGTCTGAGATTTTGACATTAAACCCAGGACTGGCGTCAATGTATTGAGACAGCGGCTGATCCAAAGCAAGGTATCTGGGTGCCCAGAAATCCTTGCGGCCGTCTAGCCTACGAACAGGCTCTGATATTTTATTGCCCTGCCATAGATCTTCTTCGTCCACCAAATTCAAGTCCATCACTGGAAAGAGAAGGTTGCCTTGTTGAAGATCTCCGTGTGCAACCCCGTTGGCATGCAAGAATTCGATGCTAAGCAAGGTGTGATAAAGGATCCTCTTGACCATCCAGATAAGGAGTACTCTTCGCTCGCCGAGCACATCAGCTACGCTAGGGCCCATGACATCAAAGACTAGACAACGATGGACTCCGTTGGGGCCTTTGTGCTCGAAAAAGTCCAGCGTCTTCATAACATGGTCCTTCCCTTGGGTGAGAGCGCTGTGGGAAAGCGCTTCTAGGATTGCAAATTCATGCTTTGACGCATCCGGATTTGCAATCAGTATCTTGAGAGCAACATACTGGTTACTCCTATCGACAGCCGTCAGTCCAACAAGAGGAATATGTGTACCAAAGGGAATACTATGTATATATACACTTGATCCTTGGCTAACCACACAGTGGAAAACGACCCATATCCAAGCTTACGAATTACGCGATAGCGCGAATCCTTAAGAGTGTCTTCAAAATGAATAGGGTGATATCTCCCTGGCCTGTAATCTTCGATCCATTCAGTAGGTGAGGTCAGTGAATGAAAGCGCCATTGCCCTTTGCGTTTTATCATAGACTGGTATTTACATGTGAACTGGATGACATGAGACGGGGTTTCGTAGGCCAAAAAAAAGGCTCGCTTTGACGTGTCGCAGCAACATGAGAGTGTGCGAGTGTGAGAATGTTGACTTGGTTGGGTGAGTTCATACAAGCCCTCTTAGCAGTTGCGGCCTCAGGCCGAAAGAATTTTAGGTAGTACGGAGTGATTCACTTTGAATCATCTGTTTCTTCGGAATTATTATGTATATAAGAGCTGAACTGCAGCTACCTAGGTATGCTACTACATTATTCTATAGTCCGCGATGCCTTGCAGGACCATGTTAGAAACCGACTACCTAGGTACATCTTGGTCACACTCAGAAGCTCCTATTTCTCACTAACCTTGGAAATCTATGTCTACGATACCGGGTGACAATATGTAGGACACACGTATTATTGAGATTGGGTATAAAAGTCTCTCGGTTAGCGTCAATAATGATGGATATGCTGCGCCTTTCTTGTTTCTTGCCAATGGGTTTACTGGAGTGCGACGGAGTGTTTCTGGAGGTGCAGTCCCTAAGTACCTAATCCATCTCTACGCCTACTTTTCCTATGAATAGGTAGATAACACTATAGGGTTCACAAAGCAAATTGGCGTGTCCAGTTGGACTCCAATTTATTTCCTGTTGAACCTATTTATGCCACATATAGATGTGTTGTCAGTCTGGGAATGACCATCCCACTCCTCTTAAGAACGCCCCTTAAGTCGACACGAATCAAAGCATACGGTTTGGTCAACTATAAGGGCCGATTTCAATAATTGAGAAGAACTGAAGAAGAAGTTGGACTGAGATCTAGTTAACTAATTTAGTTGTCTCCTTTTGAATGTTGATTATGTAATAAAGGCAAGAAATTATTGGGCTTCTCCTATTTCGGCTAGCTCTACGCCTATCCTCACTGGGCCTAGTCTATATACCAATATTAAAGCTTAATTTCCTTAGTTTTGGAAGTTATTCGCTGTAGATATACAGATCGATCCCTCCTCAAACGCCTGATCAACGAGAAAAGAGAGAGGAGAGAAAGGAATGTCCCACGCCCAACCACCGGAGATGCCAGGCAAAGTCCTAACCCTCATCGTCGCGACTACACCAGTAACCCGCCATGCTGCCGGTCATTCTCCCCTCCTCGGCATCGGGCTGAATGGGACACTCCCATGGCCGCGCATAAAAGCAGACATGGCCTTTTTCGCGCGCATTTCCACGCGTCTACCTCTCTATCACCATCATCTTCACAACCCTGCAGCAGCGGCGAGCGAGGGCAAAAAGGTCAATGCAATCATAATGGGTCGAAAGACGTATTACTCGCTCCCGAAGAGTCTGCGGCCGCTCAAGGGGCGGTTGAATGTCGTGATATCGCGGGACGAGAGCGGGAGTGTGGCGGACGAGGTTGTGAGGGATCTAGTGAGGCAAAAAGAGAAGAATTATAACAACAGCAGTCTTGATAATAATCAAAATAACAATATAAGAGGTGGTGACAACGGGCAAATACACGACAAACGCGACGCGTTTGTTTCGCACAGTCTCGAAGCGGCGCTTGAGCAGCTGCGAGAGAGGGATGGTTCGGGTCATGTGTTTGTTATTGGAGGCGGGGAGATATATAATTCTGCGTTGAGGTTATTGTCGTCACGCTCGCCGAGCGATCGTGGGGATAGTGAAGGGAAAGTCATACTGAGAATACTCATGACGCGAGTCAAGAAAATAAATGATGGCGAAGAATTCGAGTGTGATACCTTCTTCCCGCTTACGGATGAGGATTTGAGCTCGTCCTGGCGAGAGGCTGGACCTGAGGAGTTGGAGAAATGGGTTGGGGAGCGTGTACCGGGGGATTGTGATTGGATCGAGGAAGGAGAGGTCGCGATTAAGATTGTGGGATATGAGAGGGTCGTATGACTTTATAAGAGACAATGATTTGAGAAACAAGCAACAATATCCGTGCATGCACATATATGTACACATAGAAAGATCGATATACTCTTCAAACTGCTGAATGACAAGAAACGAAAGAAAAGAAAACGCCATCCGCTCAAATGCACAGAAGGATGCAAAAATCAATAAAAGGTATAAAATGGTTTGGTCAAGACTTCTCATGTTCTCGCATATGCCTCACAAACTGTTTCTTGTGAACGAGACCGTGGAATTTACCATCGCGCACAACGCAGATATACCGGAGACCCAGTTTGACGAAACATTGATAGACCAAGTCAAGAGGGGAATGTATATCGAGGGCAACAGGGGACTAGATATTGTTAACGTCAGGAACAAATGATGAAAGATAGGACGAAACTTACCAAATCGACATAAATCGTAAAATCGTGCACCACCCTGCTGGTTCCGACATCACTATCGTCGTCGTCGTCACCATAAGGCTTCGGCCAATTCTGATGGTCTGGAGACATAATGCAATACTCCGAATATTCATCTTCGAGTCCATCCAGCGCAAACTCGAGATCGGTGGCAGCAATCATACCCACCAAGACTGTATCTCGCACAATCGGCAAGCCGCTGTCAAGCTCCCCGGCCATGAGGATATAGTCCAGTTTTCCGCGCAGATCTTTGGCCCGGACGAGTGGGGAGTTGGAGATGTCAATAATGCGATGTTGGCCGGCAGGTCGACTGAGATCGCCCAGGGTTTGGTCCGTGGCTGTATGGCTAGTTTTATTGTCTAGGAATGGATAGTCGTTCATGTCTGTGAGCAGATCCTGATATTTTGTTAGTATATCCTTTTCTTTCCTCTTTCCCCGAGATGTATACTTACATAAATACTCCGAGGCTCAAGAGCATCGGCTGTCCACTTAGCGCAGAGAATCGAAATGCAAAAAGGCAAGACATGATTCAAGCTGCCAGTCAATTCGAAGCAGATGACAGCAAGTGTTACCGATAATCGAGTAACACCACACATGGTGGCACCTGCAGCTGCCATCGCGTAAACGCCCGGTGTGATACAAGCTTCAACACCAGGGACAGCAGGGCAACTAGCGAACAGAAAAAAGTCGGGGAATGTAACCACGAAATACTGCGTAATATGGCCCACGATACGTCCCATTAGACCGCCTACAACCATCGAAGGCACATATATGCCAGCAGGGACCTTCAGTCCAAATGTAATAGTAGTCAACAAGCTCTTGACCACAAATGCAATGAGCAAATACTTGACCACCTCCAGGATATCCTCCTTTTCATTTGGGCAGAGTCCTGACTTGGCGACGCCCGTAGGATCGCATGGGGCCGTGAGTTCTTCGAAAAGCTCGGCCACCCCTAGTTTTGTGTAGCGATTCCAGAAGCTTACGACCCCGGTGACAAAGGCAACTAGAACGACTTCTAGCATAGGAGCCTGTTTGATGATCGGTATCCGCCGGAATGATCTCGCCCAGATTCCTGTGGCCTTGATGAAAAGTGCACCTGCAACACCGCCAAGGACGCCTAAAAGAACAAAGAGGCCCATCTCAAAGATCTCCCAGTCGGATACGTAGCGCACCTCAAAAGGCACAATCTTGCCTGTGCCATAGGGGTTGAGGAACTTGAGGGATAACGCAGAGGCCTACAAAATTCATGAGATTGGGGCTTCTTATTATCGGTTTGAAGGAGACTTACAATACAGCAAAAGAATGTTCTAAAAAGTGTCTTTGGTGGAAAGTAGTAACTTGACAAGCAGTCAGTATCATTAAAACAGAGAGGGGGTGAGAGAAAACACACCTGACTTCTTCTAGACCAAAAAGTACGCCTCCGATGGGGGCTCCAAAAGCAACTGCTACGCCGCTAGCTGCTGAAGCCCCTAGCACTTCACGGCGTTTAGCATCGTTGGTTCGATACTTTGTAAAGATACGGCTGCATATGTTCCCAACGCACGTTGCAATGTGTACGTATGGGCCTTCCTTTCCCAAACTCATACCAGATGAGATAGCCAAAACCAAAGCAAGAGTTTTGAATATAAGGGTCTTCAATCCCAAATATCCATGCAAAACAAACCCGCTCAAAATGACTTTGACTTCTGCTACTCCGCTGCCAGCAGCAGAGTAATAAACGGTAGACGGATTACTACGCAGCTTAGCATGATACCCGCTTGGGCTTGGGGGGCCGACGCTATTCTCAGCCCCAAGGTTTTCGTCCAGCGTGGACAGGGCGATTGTCGAAGGGATGACGGTCTTGGTGACCAAAGTTAAAGCGCATGCACCCATGGCCATCAGAACAGCCCAGAAAACGTAAAAGATAAAGTCCACGGGTATATCGTCAAGGTGGGACAAGCCTACAATCTGTGACCATGAATTCCACTGTTCACAAGATGTCTCGCCCAAGCAGCAGGTTCTGCGGTCCGCTAGCCATGAATTTCTGCAAATACCATCCTTCAACCCGAAGACATGGCTTTCAGTGACGTCCACGAAATAAGCGATGGCAGCAGTAATACAGCCTATAACGGCCACAAGAAGCCACCCCTGGGCACCATCGAGCAGAGCCAGCACACGGCCCCTGAAGTCCTTGCGGCTCCTCAGCTCCCGCAAGCGAATGCCGTCCTTGATGCTGTCATGCACCCAATCAATAGAAGTGAACTGATCGTACCAGAGACGATCATCCAAAAACGATGAGCTCCGCATGGGATCTTCTTCATTCCAATGTTTGGGTGCAACGGACGACTGGCCGGCTGCTGCGAAACGCGTATTTTGCGATACCCTGCGGCTATGGTGCCGGGAACGGCGAAGTGTGCCGCCGGTGTTGTTGTATCTGTAGAAGCTGTCTGCTCTTGACGTCCCATAGCCCGATCGACCGACATAGCGAGAGTCGCTTCCGAGGAGGCTGTCGGTTTCTCGGGCTTGCGGGCGATGTCGTCGGTAGGTGGGCGAGACAGGGGCTGT
This sequence comes from Trichocomaceae sp. PYS4502, assembly GCA_023625875.1. Classification (NCBI taxonomy): domain Eukaryota; kingdom Fungi; phylum Ascomycota; class Eurotiomycetes; order Eurotiales; family Trichocomaceae; species Trichocomaceae sp. PYS4502. Next base: position 18,629 of record JAMAFX010000072.1, read on the forward strand.
CAATGTGACTCGGGGATGCTGATAGTCATCGGAATCGTCGTCACCGTGCGAAGCAGCGGAGGAAGTGTAAGCTGAGCGAGGCATCTCGGCGGTCTCATTCGTCACCAGGGAAAAGATTGGATACGAAGGGGGGAAAGTGGCATGCTTCCTCTAATGCTAGAAGGCGTCCTGCCCCTCCGTTGAGGTTGAGGGAAACTCGGGCTTGCAGCCAGCAAGACAGCAGAAACCCCGACGAGAATAAGACCGGTTAATAATATGAGCTGAATGTAAATCGAAACTGGATACGAGTGCAAAAGCAACAGTGCTAGCAAAGGTGTTGTTGTTGTGCAATGTGCGGTGTCAAACGCGGGAGCTCTGCTGGTTAACAACAGCAGGGGAGGATGACACAAGGCCAGCGGCCCACATGGCGCGCATCAGACTTGGTCAGTGGGTGACTATAAGCCAGTTAATAGTAGTAAATACTAAGTAGAAATAGAAATAGATGCTGGATGACACTGCGCACTGACTTTCAAATGAGTTCCAAGATTGCGCAGTCAAGAGGAAGTTGCTGACTTGCTGTAGGTGAGTGACAGCGCGTGACTCGGGATGCATCGAAGCCTCAGGCAGCAATGTGATATTGATTTTGACGGCTTTGGTTACACTGTTACACTGTTACGTTTACCAACGACTTGACATAAGTACATGATCCCGACTATATTTGCTGTCTTTGCGCTCAAGAAGAACGTACCCAATGACTCGTTGGAACACGATTGAATGAATCTTCTCGAATTCGTCATTAGCTTCATTAATGATTATTTAGCCTTCAGGTACCGTGACAGTACAACTTCCTTGTATCCGAGCGCATCTTCTTTTCTTTTTCTCTGCTCACCCTCAAGGACCCTGCTCAATCACTCAATAATTGTCAATAGCCGCCGGGCTTCGGTGTCTAGACCGCACGTTGCCCCTGTCGAGTTGTGAAGAATAGACAGTAGACTGGCTCAGCCTCTACCCCACGAGTAGGTAGCCAGGCTCTGTATAAAAAGGCAGAGTCCCCCGGCCTCCAAACCCCAGGAGATGTCCACAGACACCGCAGCCACCATGCATTCTTTCTCTCCTCAAGACGGAGGCTCGAGATATGACCGATTTGTCTTATTTGGCGATTCTATCACGCAATTTTCATATGAACAGCAGCTCGGGTTTGGATTTGGCGCTGCTCTGGAAAACGGCAAGTCTCCATGCATCCAGATAACCTTCTAACTATATATATATATATTGTTATGTGCCATTCATCGACTTTATCCCGAGGTCCGCAACGCGATGTTAGCTAATATTGTAAGATATAGACTATGCTAGGCGTCTTGACGTGATCAACCGGGGATTCAGGTGAGGACGCTCATAAAGCAGTCACTGTCTCTAAGCCCAATGTCTCTTTCTTACTTTCTCCATATATGGACGTCTGCAGCGGATATACTACTGCCAATGCAAAACTCTTGATTCCAAAGATCTTTCCCTCGGTGCAGGACGGCAGGGTCCGATTAATGGTACGACGCCGTCTTCCCCTCGGATATGATAAATGATATAATTATAAGCAAAGAAAGGAAGAGTAAAAAAGATTGACATATATCTTGCAGACCCTATTTTTTGGCGCCAATGATGCGGTCATGGCCCCTCATTCGCAGCATGTGCCCCTTGAGCAGTATAAGGAAAACCTCAGGTTCATCCTGACCCATCCGGTCATCCAGGAACATGGTACCAAAATCATTGTCCTGACGCCTCCACCAATCAATGAATACCAGCTGCAATATTTTGATGCATCCAAGGGCTTTGCAACTCCCAGCAGGACGGCGGCCAACACCAAGCTGTACGCGGATGCATGCCGCGACGTTGCCCACTCGCTTGGTCTGCCGGTGGCGGATATCTGGACGGCGATTCTGAAATCCGCTGGATGGAAGGATGGACAGCCACTGACTGGCTCGAAAGAGGTTCCTGCAAATGAGGCGCTAGCGAGTCTGTTGACTGATGGTGTGTCTTCTATGTCCTTTCGCTCTCTACATTTACACAGGCTAAGATAGTGACAGGGCTCCACTTCACCGGTGAGGGATATAAAATTATGTACGACGAAGTCATGAAGACCCTACGTGCTGCATGGCCAGAGGAGGCGCCTGAGAGACTGCCTCAAGTTTTTCCACCGTGGGAGATTGCTCCAAAGTGAGAATAAGCACAGAAAGCGATTTCTTTGGATTGCACAACATGTTTGGTACACGAGCTATACAACTATACCGTGAATGCAGTGATTACATTTTTTTTCTGCTGTACTTGACCTGTTCGAATAGCTTCGTATAATAACAGTAAATGAAAGCAAACAAGTATGCGTGTATACTGTGTAGTTCTACTACATAGTTACTGTATATAGAAGAGGCGCCCGTTGGCGCTAGTTAGTCATGCAGGCAGCCTCAGGGCTCAGGCGCCCAGACTGTTGACATCTTCATCTTTTCCACTCTCTGTCTTCTCTCTGGCCTGTCTCAAGCAGCTGCAAGAAACTCGGCCTCTAGCATTGCACATGCCAGTGCCCATCTCACAATAATTCCCAGATTGTCCCACGTTCTCGGCTAGAAAAATCTCTCTTGCCCTTTGAAGTTTGAACCTGCTGATCGCCACCCGCCGCTCGTTGTCTACTGTCTACTGTCTACAATTATTTCGAGCATCTCTAGGGTTTTCACCTTTGCAGAACAGAATTTCATTCTCCTTCCTTTCGCCCTTGTACGGACTCTACCTCCCCCTCATTTCAAACTTTTTTTTTATTCTGGGTATCTTGCGTCTTCCAAGACCTCAGCAATCGTCACTCCGAAATACCCCCGCGGCTCCATACATACAACGAAGTCGACTTACCCACACGGTGCTCGCTGGTGAACATACCTACCCCATACCTCTTTGAATGCGCACCAACAATTTCAGAAAGAAGTGACCAATTAAACCGGGAAGACGGCCTTTGTGGCCGTCTCTGAATCCTGGAGGGAGGAGGGCGCGAGGAGGATCCCGTGATTGTGCCGTAGTCACGACGATAAGTTGGTAGTCGACAACCGTCCATACTACTGGGAGGAACAAAGCCTGCTCTAACTCCACCCCTACGTATTCGGCCCAGATACCGTAGGAATGGATGCACAGTATCCGTTTGCATCTCGGGAAGATATCTGGCGTGTACTCGAAGAGGTGAAGGACCTGTATTCTACACAGATTGAACACGGGGAGCGACTTGCGAGGCTGGAGCGTCGAAGAGAGGAGGATGCGCGGTTGAAGAGCGTATGGGGACCAATATCGCCGTTCCCGAACACCATGAGTGGTCCACTGACAGGTATGTATATGCATCGCTTTTCCCGAATGCCAATCTTCACTCTCTAATCGTGCATGTTGTTTTAGAGTCATCTTACACCCCGACTGTTGACGCCTTCAAAGGGTTCGATCAAGGACAACATCACAGCGTGATTGGAAATATCGCCCTAGACAACGAAGAGGAACCACGACGGGGTGCGTCACGGGCCAATAGTGTTCGGTTTGATGAGAGCGCAATACACGGGTATTATGGCCAGGTCAATCGCTCGACAAGTGAGCTTCCTATTCGGACGGGCAGCGGCATGAGTAGCAATGCTCTGACCGAGCGATCTCTCTCCCATCGGTCTGATGGCCGGCAGAGCTCCTCGGGACATTCCCACCATTCGGCTCGGACTAATAGTATGGGCATTGATGCCGCCCGACTTGTCAGTTCAGTTGGTGGATCACCTGCAAGCGCAACTATACCACCCCCGGGGTTGTTTTTGCTGGGGCCTGTCCCTTGCATTATACGATGCTGGCTAACGACTACGTTCTCCAACGAGTCTTTGCTTTATGCGGCCATCTGTTCTGGCTCGTACTCATCGTCTCTTAGTTATAACTTGATCGAGAAGCTCGGATACGAAGATCAAGTTACTGTTGAAGATGGCTCGCGCTCCATTAAGCTTTCTGTATATCTACCAGAAGCCAGCATCCATCAAACCTCCTCCCGCACCGGTAGTCCCACGCCTCAGCTTCCTGCTGTGACCGTGCGGTTCGCAGTGCGCGATATGAGCCCGACTGATAAGAGCATTCAAATTATAATCGGAAGCGATGTTCTCCGGTCTCACAATGCCGATATTCTTTTCTCGCAGGACAAAGTCATCATGGTGGATGACGATAGAAACAAAGTTTGCGTTCCTCTTGTGCGGCCTGAAAATGATGTAGTATTCAAATCCCTCAATACTGCCTCGGATGTGTCGCAGAGAGGCTGTTTGAAGCCACACAAGGAGACTGAGCTACGAAGCATCCCCAGCGACCGTGATCACAGTTTGGTCGAACGGCCACTTTCGAGACCGCAGGAGACCGGCTCAGTTACTTCGTCGAGGGTGGAAGAACCAGAAGAGCGCGATCGCGAAGAACGCCCTCTGACAAGGGATGGCGCGCAATCTGAGACCGAAACGCATACCACGAGAGAAAGCAGTGTCCCTGTTGAACAGGAAGCCTGCCCCGATCTTCCCTCGAAAACAGAGCCTGCTGGACCGTGGGGCTCGTGGCGTCGTGCAGACGGTAATGCTATTGGAATGGCCAAATCTACACGCGGACGGCCAATGAAGGTGCTGCGGCCATCGCGATCATTATCCTCTCGGGTCCCATCAGCTGCGTCTACTACTAGCCAACAGCATAGTCATACTACCACTCACGCCCATCATGCCTCTGCACCAACTGCTGAAGCCGAGACACCACTGAGTAACGGCCATCCGGAGGGACAGCGCTCTGGACCAGACCTCGTCCATCCGACTCCGAGCCGGTACAAGTCTGGCGATGGCAGCAAGGTCCGGGCTAGCAATCCAATAGGAGGCGCGTCGGCATTTGGCTGGCTTAATTCTTCGTAGATTTAGCCACACAAGCAAGCAGTTCATCCTCTTCCACGATTTGAACGTAGCTGGGCGGTACATGATGTATTTTACATTTACAAAGGAATGAAGATTTCAAAGTTATGTTATGCCACTGTATTCATCTTTTCCCCGCATGGACATTATTACCCCAACATTTGAACAGCCAACTCCGCTTTAGCAAACCCCGCATCTAAGGTTGCTCGGGTTCTCTCACTGAAGAAAAATAACTTCAACTTCCCGACTTCATCCGTATCAGCCATCACCCATCCTTGATCAAAGTCTGCAATTAGCAAGACTACTTACCAGCATGGCCGGTCTGACTGCAAGAGCAGGCCGTATCAGTAAGTAGCAACCGCATCCACTGCAAAAAGTCAAAACTAATGGGCATGGCCTAGGTAATCCTGTGTTATTGTTCGTTCTTCCTCTCCCATACTGAAATTTCATCAACTTGCTAATGGTGATGCTGGCAGTATATGCGACATCCAAGAAAAGTTCCGCGAACACATCTATGAGTTCTCAAAAGTGTACATATAACTATCCATTGGCCATTCCAACCCAGACAGATGTCATCAATTGACTCAATCTATCCGTCGAACAGAGTATCAACGTCGCAGAAACTGCTCCGAGCAAGCAGCGCCCTGCACATCCCCGTCTATGTCACGACACAGAACAAAGCGCGGCTCGGCGATACGGTGCCGGAGTTGCTAAAGTATTTACCCTCCAATGATTCCAGCACTGCTGCTGGCAACGCGCTCCTAGGCAACGTCGACAAAACGGCCTTTAGTATGTTCACACCGGACATACTCTCTCGTCTCCAACAGCTCAATCCCACCAGTAGTGAGGACAAACGAATAGATGCCATCATCACCGGCATCGAGACTCACATCTGCGTCACCCAGACAACTCTCGACCTGCTCTCTGCCGGGCATAGAGTATACGTAATCGCCGATGGCGTGAGTAGCATGAATGCCGAAGAAAGAGGTATTGCGCTCAGCCGGCTGCGGGATGCAGGCGCAATTGTGACGACGAGCGAGAGTATTATCTTCGAGGTCTTGAGGGATGCTGGCAAAAATCCTGAGTTTAAGGGAGTAAGTGCTTTGATCAAGGAGACTAAGGAGGACACAAAGGAGGCCGTGAGGGTGCTTTGTAAGTACTAAGTATTGATTGTTTATGTAGATCACTTCCGTGCTAGCTATTTACGTTAGTTATGTAGTAGTATACATTCATATGTTCATTTATTTATCCATCATATTTATAGAGAAACATGCTCGATCTTGGCTCTCCCTTCAAACCACGTCTGGTCACCCTGCGACGCCCGCTGCGCTATAGAGTGTATCTCGTCGAGGAAAGCAGGTACAAACGTCCCGGGGCCTTTTACTGTGTCCTTGACAGCAGCATTCTCAGCCGCAATTTCATACATCAACAGTCCGGCAAGGACGGCGAGTAGTTTGTCATCCCGGTAAGCTGCTAGGTAGGCACCGCAGATGGTGCCGATTGCACAGCCAGTCTATTTAAAAATCTATGTTAGCCCCTTGTCTGATTATTGACAATCAGGAAAGGAGATAATAGGAGAAGCTTACCCCTGTCGCTCGACTAAGAAGTTCGTGGCCATTGTTCACGGCGATGACCTGGTTGCCATCGCTGAGGTAGTCGGTGGAGCCCGTAAGGAGGACGATGTTTCCTATCATCGAGTCAATATCAAATGAATAACACCGTTATGATCACCGCAGTATTAAGCATAAGAATATACATACGCTCTCTACGGGCCAAATCTCGTGCCAAGATTGCCTTCTCCCTATTGTCCAGCGTACTTGGCCCGCTATCCACGCCGCGCTGTGTGCCTTGAGCGTTGGTAGCATTTCCATATACTTCTTTGATTTCTCGCTCGTTGCCCTTGATAAGATCAAAATATCCACCTGCCATTAGGGTCTTGACTGCTCCACGACGAATCGTAGTGGCCCCAGCACCCACAGGATCGAGTACGACGGGGTTGCCGTTGCCGTTGTATGCCTTGATTGCTTTGAGATACTCGGTTACACTGGCGCTTGTCAGGGTGCCCATGTTGATGACTAAACCGCCGCCGTGGACTGCAAGGTCTTTCGCTTCGTCTCCGTATTGAGACATTATTGGGGAGATGCCCCTGTGGTTATGATGAATTAGTTATATTCAACACAAGAAGAGGGTAGCAGATCATACGCTGCAATAGCTACATTGGCGACGAAATTCGCAACCACGAAATTGATCATGCTGTGCGCAATAGGGTGAGCCGTCACGACCTTCTGCACGACAGCTGGAACACTGGCAGCAAGTTCACTTTCATGAAGAGAGGATTGCTGCTTCGTTGCAAACGGCGGTGGGACGGCCATGGTCTGTCTAATTTTTTCGGCTGCAGACTTCGGGTCATCGGCAGCTATGATTGCGCTGACGACGGCTACGCCATCGAGTTGTTTACCGGACTGTCCGGCAGACTGATACAGCACGCGTTGTACATTGTGCATGTTGATTCCGCCGATTGCAACGGTGCCTACAGATCGGTCCAGGCGGCTTAAACTGTCGAGGATGATCTTTGCGCCTGCTGTGCCGATTATGGATTTGGTATTTGTTTTTCTGCAGTTCCTCGGTCAGCACAAATTTCCCACTTCTATTCCTTCTGGAATATTTCGGCTTTACTCACGTCGGCGTGGCAAATATCGTGCCGATGCCCAGGTAGTCAGCCCCCTCTTCGACAGCCTTCACGGCTTCTTCAACGCAGGATGCACTAATTCCAACAATGGCATCCTTGGGTAGGATCTTCTTCGCAGCGAGTATTGCTGTGGACAGTGGTCAGTACACATGTCTCTTAATAGACTGCACTTGTCCATACTCATATCATCTTGCCCCAAATGGACACCCTCGGCTCCAGACGCTATCGCAACGTCGACGCGGTCATTTATGATAAGCGGGACATTATATTTCTTTGTAATTTCGTGCAGCTTCTTTGCTGTTTTTACAAGGTCGCCCGTGTCACTTGTCTTGTCTCTGTATTGGACAATTGTGACTCCTGCAGCGATGGTCAGCGTCGTTACTACTTAGATACCTAAGATAGGTCTTTTATTTTCTGGAAGGTTAGCCGGCACGGTACGTACCGCCCTTTAAAGCTTCTTCGACTACTTTGCAGAGATCTTGGCCCTTGAGGATAGCAGGGGTAGAGCCCGTCACCAAGTACAGACTGAGATCGAGTGCCATACTGACGTGCAATGGCCCAAGGATGAGTCGATATACCTACTCTGTATCTTCCTTGCAATTGCGTGGATGCTGGATGGATACATGATGTGAAAGAAAAGTGGGGCCTCAAAACCGGATTTACGCAAATTACCTTTGTAGAACTTCCCTTTTAGGCATGGTGGTCAAATTTGCATTCCGAGGTCGGACTCTTTCATCATTGTGAAAATTTTCTGCCGTGTGTTCCGATCGTAAATTACGCCATACCACGAATGGCAAGTTTTCTTGGTATTTTTTAGTCTCTTTACGGAAAGTTATGTATTGGAAATACACAATTACATACGTGTCGAAATCCTAGCCGCTGATTGGCCCCGATCTTATGCCGACACCCACCGCCGAAGCCGTTGCTGCCTTTTTTTACCTTGGCCCGCTTCATTATTTTCTCTTCCTCTCTTTCAACACTCCTCGTCTCGCACAATCTGCCTGCTCCATCAAATCTATCTACTTCTATCGACTCTTCGCTTCAAAAAGTGCGTATCAAGCCTGAACAACCCTGCTAAAAGTTGCCCTCCCGATTTCATCATCAAAATATTATTATTTCCGACTCATCCCGCCACCATTATATTATTCTAACTGTCTTCTCTCCTCGCAGACTTGCAACCGACTCAGCTCCTCTACGCCAAACAATAACCATCCGCTGGTTTTGTTTGTAACTTCTATTCTATATAGGTATCTTCCGCCAGCGAACAACTTTAAGTTCGAGGTCGAGGGTCTGTTCATGTATTCGCCCTACGTCAACGCTTTCGAACACCATTTGCCGCTTAAGCTGCATACTTTTCGCTACGCGCGAAAACCGTGTAGTATACACTCGAGGTCTTGCGGTTGAAACCTGCTAGGCTGCCTCTCCATTTCGATCGTGAATCAACTACTATTTCCATTGCAAATAAGTTCTTGGTGAAGATATACCGCATATGTATCTTTGCCACCTCAGAATCTTTGTTGAGTCACCTGTCGTTCGCCTTTTGCAAAAGCCTCCCATTCTAGCTTCTTGAAAATCACCAAATAGCAAAAAAATCACCTAACACAACGTCTCGAATTCGGCATCATGGCTACCGTCAACGTCCGTCGCGATGTCACCGATCCCTTCTACCGTTACAAGATGGAGAAACTCCAGTCCAAGATCGAGGGTAAGGGTAACGGTATCAAAACAGTTGTCGTGAACCTCAACACTGTTGCTCAATCTTTGGCCCGTCCACCCGAATACGTGATCAAATACTTTGGATTCGAGTTAGGAGCTCAAGCCAACGCCAAGCCCACTGACGATCGCTGGATCATCAACGGTGCTCACGATGCTCCAAAACTCCAGGACTACCTTGACGGTTTCATTGACAAGTTCGTTCTCTGCAAGAAATGCAAGAATCCCGAGACCGATGTCATTCTCAAAGATAACCGCATCGTTCTGGACTGTAAGGCTTGCGGTCAGCGCTCTGACGTTGATCCTCGCCTCAAGTTGAGCACCTTCATCTTGAGAAAGACCCCCGGAAAGGGAGGCAAGAAGGAAAAGAAGTCTCGCCGTGACAAGAAGAAAGAAAAGGGAGAGGCGAACGGGGAAAAGAATGGCAGCCCAGGAGACAGCTCTGAAAATGGCGATGAGAACGGCGATGGAGAGATTGCAGCTGGTAGTGACGATGAATTCACCCGTGGCATCACGGCCGCCGCCAAGGAAATCAACGGCAACGACTACGACGACGAAGAAGAACAAGAAGTAAAATGGACCGTCGACGTTTCCAAGGAAGCTGTCAAGGCCCGTGCCAAAGATCTTCCCGAGGACCTCAAGCGCACCTTGGTCCTAGAAGTTGCAGATGACGATGACGAAGAAGGCGGTGCTAGCATCTACGACCAACTGGGAAGCTGGATTATCAAGGAAGCCGAAGAGAAAGGCGGGGTCGCCAATGTCAGCGATGTCGATATTTACAAGAAGGCCAAGGACCTCGGCATTGAGGGCAAGCACAAGACTCTGACCGTCCTCGCGCAGACTATCTTCGATGAGAATATCGTCAAGCAGATCCCTGTTCGCGCTTCCATGTTGGAGAAGATGATCACCTCGGAACGTCACCAGAAGGCATTCCTCGGTGGTACTGAGCGTTTCGTCGGCAAAGACCACCCTGATCTCATCCCCGAAGTCCCCGCTATCCTTCTTGGATACTACCAGAACGACCTTGTGTCAGAGGAGGTGCTCAAGGCTTGGGGCAGCAAGGCCAGCAAGAAGTACGTCGACCCTTCAACTAGCAGAAAGGTTCGCAAAGCTGCTGAGAAGTTCCTCGAGTGGCTCGAGACCGCCGACAGCGATGAGAGCGAAGAAGAGGACGAAGAGTAAACGAACGAGTCACACTCCTTTGGACTCTGTCTGTGCATGGTTCCTGTTGTCGTGATTGCTTGATTGATTTATATTGCTGCATGTCCTGTTCAGTTTTTGAGTTGAATTGTCTAGCTAAAACGGCCCAAAAGGCGAATGACCCAGCTATTTAAGTAAACGAATTGAATTCAAAACTCTCCACTCTATTGAGGATATTTAGGTATTTGATATGTAACGCAGCCCTATATGTTAGTAAGAAAGTAATTCTGCAGAAATAGGTCTTCTTTTGCCTAATATTTGAATGAATTTATGGGTCAGGGTATATTCCAGTCCTATATCAACTCAATGGATGCAAATTTCCACGCCCTCTTAGTACCACCATTATTATTAAATCTCTGTAATCTCTCTGGCAATGCCCATCGATCATCACTCGTAGTCTTATCAACTAATCCCTGCCAAAAAATAAACCACGTCAAATCCTTATTCCATGCTTCCATGGCTCGTAGTGCATTATGAACGAGCTTATTATCTTCTTCTTTGTCTGCGTTCTCTTCATCATGAAGTTGCTGTAGATGATGATGATGATGATGATGATGGTGGTGGTGGTGGTAGTAATCTGCCCCCATAAATTTCGTTATCCAGTCGCCGATGAATTCGGAGATTTCGTCACCAACCGATAACGGAAGGCGGACGTGGCTGAGTACCTTCACGAAGAGTGTAAGGAGGGATCTCCAGATGATATGATGTTGTGTGAAGGAGCGGGAGGTATTGCTGGATAGTGTTAGATCTAGCTGTCGTGACGAAGGAGAGGAAGATTGGTTGTTATGTTTCTGTGCTCTCTTTTCACTTCTTTGCTGTCTTTCAAGGTTCTTTTCTGCGTCTCTAAGCACTTTGTTCCAGCTATCTTTGTACAGACGTCGCCAGCGTGGGTATTCGGCTTCGACGCGAGATGCCATGAAGTCCCCGGCAAGTTCACACATGCTTGCTACAACATTACAGGCGGCGTCTGTGACAAAGGTTTCTTCTTTTATGGTTGCGTCGCTTTCGCTGGGAGATTTATCGGTGGTGGTTTCTCGGGGAACGAGATCGGTCGAAGCTGAAGGGGAAGAAGAGAGACCACCTATTCTTCTTAGGTGCACAAAGGATGCAGTTGATGGAGGTGCAACTCGTGAGCTGACTGACGGCCAGAGTTCGTTGATGAGAGGCAGAAAGCTAGTTTGGTTCCTTGACAAGACTGGGAGCGCCTGGTTGAGAAGGGAAAGGAGCGAGCGTCGTAGAAATGGGGACGGCGAGGAAAGATGTGGAGGGATGGACTTGACGATTTGTAATAGTAAATTGTGAGGTTTGCTAAGTGGCTTTTCGGCGTCTTCTGGGTCTTTCGGTGGTGGAAGAGGTTCGTTGGACTCATCTAGCGGGTCGAGATTTTTCTCGTTGAAATCTTGATCCTGGTGGTCATCATCGTTTTCTTCTTTAGGAAGTGTAGGCCCGTCCAATTCACGCGTCCACGGACGCTTGGGAAATGATAGACGTTCTTTATCTATATCGGCGTCAAGCCCTTCAATGCGTGCGCGTTTCGTCTTCCTATGAGATATATCATCCGCTACTTTCGCGACAGGCAACGGCTCAAATGCTTGTTTGCGATTGCTAAAATCAAACTTTTGTGCGTCCTCAGAGATGGCAAGCAGAGCAGGATTCTTGGTGCCTTCTTCAACAATTGCAGCTAGACTCGAGTATAGTAACTCAACCAGTCTGGGGTAACCATGATACATATCCAGAATACCAAATATAGAAGCAACGAGGTCATCAAGATATGGAATGAGACCAGCGCCGGAGAGCTTGACCATCATTAATAGGACCTGTGGAGGATAAGGTGACACGTCAAATGTGTTCAGTTTGAGTGCAATGGCATTCACGAGATAGTCGACGTTCTCAATCAGCATAGTGCGTGTATCGGGATAATTGCAGGAATATGTGATGATGTTTAAACAGGCCATAGCGTGGCTCTGTAGGTTAGGGTTGTTCGAGGCAAGAAATTGCAGGACAGGATACAAGGCATCGATTAACTCGGTTCGAAAATCCTCCCCTAGCTCCTTCGCTTGCAAAGCGACGGCCTCCAACGCGAGTGCGGAGACTCTCCAGTCCCTTGGTTCTGCCACTGGTGGCTCATTAAGTATTGGAAGTGCAACAGAGTATAATTCTTCAACCATGGTCGTCCGGGATGATAAAGAGGAGGAAGCATCGAAGGAAATAAATTCATCGATACTGTTCAGTCCCTGCGACCGAAGAAATTGCAATGCAAGCCAAAACGGCGCAATTACAGTGTCTCCAGAAGCTTGGTGGAGATTGTTCATAATGAATCTTGTGATAGTTTCACTTGATTGCGTGCGGTTGAGTCTTGTCACCATAGATTGCAGGTCTGTCAATGTCTGCTGCTGGCTGCGATGTTCGAAAATTACCGGGGGAAATGATTGCGAGGCGTTTTGTCTATGCACGACAGCAAGCTCGATATTACCCAAATTAGAAGAGCCGACAGGGATTGGTACAGATTTGGACGATGAAACAACTGCTGCAACACTATCGCAAAGTCCTAGCGCGACGCTGCTCTCCAGTAAATGCGAACTGGACTGCACTTGAGAAAGGATTTGAAAAGCGGTCGTGATTTGTTTGATAGCTCGTTGCTTTGCGGTTTCATCGTTACTTTGCATAATTCTCTGGAACGATGTCGTCCACGTATGAAGTAAATCCTTGAGGGTATCGACAGTTTGACTTTGTACGGTAGCAAGATGTAGTAATGAAGTATAAGCATCATTTTGAATGTTATTATCGTCAATCTGTGAGAGAACAACCAGTGTCTCCACCGCGAGAGACAAGGAATCCTTCAAAGATTTAGGGCAATCCTCTACTATCATCAAACAAAGATCGAGAAGAGCCTCGCGTACTGCTTGCCGTTCGTGTTGCCTAATTTGCACCACATTTGCAAGAGCAAGCTTGATTTGACCGGCAGTTGCTTTTAACCATGATTCGTCGAGTACTACTTTATCACTTGAAGACTCTTTACCAGTCTCCTGGTGTTTAGCATAGACGGCCTTGTCGTTGAGAACATCTCGCAAGATACTTCGTAGCAGCCGAAGAGACCCCTCCAGGACTTTAAAATTCCTGCGAGTTTTAGTAGTCGATTTTATGACCTTTGTCAAGGCCGATACAACACGAGGCATAATACTTCCCAGAATAACCCTATCAGTGACTCGGCTGAAAAGAGACAGTAGTGCGGAGATAGCTGCAATTTGCACAGCATTAGAAGCACTCTCCGTAATGCCTTCTAAGAGCAGATAGACTGTCTGATCAATGATAGTAGCTGACCCAATCTCATTGAATATAGTCTTCTCGGCAACTGGGCCCTGGAGCATTTGAAAAATCGAGTCCATACAAACAAAGCTCGCAACAGAAAGTTCTTCCGATTCGGGTTTTAAGACTGCTTGTCCTCGATTCTGAGCCGGTGTTCCCCCAACAAGAATGGTTAGGAGAATCAGTAGCTGCTTGCCCATGTCCGGGGCTAGCCGAAGTTGCCATCCCTTCGCAACAAGCACTGTAACACATTTTACTGCGGCCTCTAGACATCGCTGGGAGAGAGCTTGGGTCTCATTGAACACTTGGGATACGGGAAAGAAGATGTATTCAGCAAGTTTGGCATCGAGCGCGCTCTCATTCCCCAATGGCTCGAGTATGGAATAGAGCCTGTCTAGTGCATTCTGGACATCGCGAGGTTGATTCTGACGTGTGCGAAACTTGAGAGCTTCAGAGCTGAGCTCAACGCAAGCGGGGCGAAGCTGATAATCTCGTTAGAAATGCTTTGAGGTGGAAGGGACAGCGGTATGAACAAACCTTTCGGAACGCTTCCTGCCTCTGGGCCTCCATTTGGTGGTCGCTTATGCATTTAATGAGCAGAAGCTGGAGCGATGGACGGCATTTCAAGCCATCTACGACGATTTGCAACGTCGCAGCTTCTTAAACAACGTCGTCGTTGTTCGACATTTTTTGCCGGCATTTCTGAGCGGTCTGCCCCCAGCTGCTGACCGCCTCCACCAGAGGCGTTGTTAGTTAACTAATTATTTCACTGCATCATCCTAGCGAAAGTTCGTATATTCATTCGAAATCTGGTCTTCAGTTCATTTCTCTGCTTCTGTCTGCAAATTCGCATTTTCTCGTATGTGCACGCTTCTTTGCTGATGTTCCGAGAAACGCTCACGTGACGCGACGTGGTTAGTTCCTACTTAACGCGTCAACTTCACGCGTTTCGCGAACCGCATGAGGAACAATTCTGCTTCGACTTGGAGGACATTTCCAACCATCACGTCGCGAAGAGGATATCTCGTGTGTGTCGGTCAGCATCCTATGCAATTTTTGCGCCCATCTGCGCCGTATTGCCTCGCGCTTATTCCGAAGGAGCACCGATTACTTCCCAGCAGCCAACGCCTCTTCACCAACGTATCCACTTGCATCAATGCCGCAGGAAGAGTGAACCTTTCGACAAGATCTAATACATTATTGCGTCTGCTTCAAAGGGGTCCATTGAACGCAAGTCATCCAGTAGCAAATATGCCGGAAAAGACTGGCTCAAGGCAAGCTACGCTGGGGTATGTTAAAGATCCCCAGGCGACGATTTGGTGCGTCGAATATATTGCTGTTTTGCAACAGGTTGTAGTTGACGGCAGATATTCTCAATACCTGATTCATGCTAATAAGTTGCTGTTGCAAACAGGAAATTCTTTGGCTCAGATTCTAGGCAAGGCTCTAAAGATGCCTCGAAGCGTCAAACTACTTTGTCTTTTTCGAATGGGAACAAAAGGAAAGACACGAATACCAGCGAAACTCCTGCTGTTGAGTCAGAAGAGAGCAAACTTAATGGAGATACAGAACTTAAGGATGAACCGAAGTTGTCTGCGAGAGGGGTGAAAAGAGACCAGGCTGTGAAAGAAGAGGAGAGCGATGATTCCGATGTCCAGCCAGCCAACAAGAGACGAAAGGGAAGCTCTAGGGTGTCGGGACGCAAGAAAACGGGCAAGGAGGTAATGAATGAACGTCCCTCATCACCAAAAGTGGTGGAAAAGGCTTCCGGTGATATCACTCCTGTGGAAGAGGATGCAGATGAGCCTGCGGAAGACCCATCTGCAAGTGAAGAAGATGACGATGCAAAGCCAGAAATTAAAAAAAGGCAGATCGAAACGATCCAGGCAACCCTGAAGAGCAGCGGTAATGACCCATACCCTGACTGGAAACCAGGGGAACCTGTTCCATATGCTGCTCTCTGCACCACATTTTCCCTCATTGAGATGACCACTAAGCGCCTTATCATTCTTGCTCATGCGTCCCTTTTCTTGCGCCAAGTCTTACGACTCACTCCAGACGACTTATTACCGACCGTTCAATTAATGATCAATAAGCTGGCAGCAGACTACGCTGGTATTGAACTGGGTATTGGAGAGTCTCTAATTATGAAGGCCATTGGTGAAACCACGGGCCGAAGCTTATCTGTTATCAAATCGGACCAACATGAAATTGGCGATTTGGGCCTAGTTGCTGCAAAGAGCAGACTGAACCAACCTACTATGTTCAAACCTAAGCCATTGACAGTAAGGGGAGTACATGAAGGTTTGCTCGCAATTGCCAAAGTTCAAGGCCACGGCTCCCAGGACAAAAAGATATCTGGGATTAAGAAGCTTTTGTCTGCGGCCGACTCTGCCACTGCTGGCAAAGGTACTAAAGGGGTTGATATCAAGAAAGACAAGGGAGGGCCTAGTGAAGCAAAGTTTCTCATCAGGTTCCTTGAAGGAAAACTGAGGCTTGGCTTGGCTGAGAAGACAGTCCTTGTGGCTCTCGCACAAGCCGTTGTTGCTCATGAAGCAGCTCTCAGGGGCGAAAAGGCTCCGAGCCCTGAGCGGCTGGCAAAAGGAGAGTCCGTGCTAAAGCAGGTTTATAGCGAACTTCCTTCCTATGAAGTTATTATTCCGGCTATGTTGAAAAATGGGATCTTCAATCTTCCGGATGTCTGCAAGTTGCAGCCTGGAATCCCGCTGAAACCCATGTTGGCTAAGCCGACCAAATCTATTACCGAGGTTTTGGACAGGTTCGAGGGCAAGGAGTTTACTTGTGAATACAAATATGACGGCGAACGAGCTCAAATTCACTACGTTTCCCCAGACTCGATTCATCAATATCCCAATGCGATAGCAACCCTTCAAAAGGACGCCAAGGGTCTCAGCTCAATATTCTCGCGAAACTCAGAAGACTTATCGAAGAAATATCCTGATATCCTGGCAAAGTTAGATACCTGGATTAAGCCAGGGGTTTCCAGCTTTGTCCTTGACTGCGAAACGGTTGCCTGGGACATGGCAAACAAAAAGGTGCTTCCATTTCAGCAGCTGATGACTCGCAAGCGAAAAGACGTGAAGGCCGAGGATGTTAAAGTCAAAGTGTGTGTTTTTGCGTTTGACCTTCTATTCCTGAATGGCGAACCAACGGTGAAGAAATCTCTCCGTGAGCGGCGCCAGCTCCTCCACGAGTCATTCCAGCTTGTCGAGGGCGAGTTTTCCTTCGCCCAGCATTCAAACACCAACGAACTGGAAGAAATTCAAAGCCTACTAGAAGAGAGTGTGAAGGCGTCATGTGAGGGTCTGATGGTCAAGATGCTTGATACTGAGGAAAGTGGTTACGAGCCTAGCAAACGAAGCCGGAACTGGCTCAAGGTAAGCTATTGCCACTTTCGTTTACTTATTATCTTCTTCTCGTTTTCTGACAATAAACCGTATGACACAGGTCAAAAAAGACTATCTTTCTGGTCTTGGTGACTCGCTCGATCTCGTTGTTCTAGGTGCCTACTTCGGCCGAGGAAAGCGAACCTCGGTCTATGGAGCGTTCCTACTAGCAGCGTACAACGCCAGCAACCAAACATTCGAAACAATTTGTAATATCGGCACAGGCTTCTCCGAAGCTCTCCTCGAAGAACTCCACAAAGAACTCTCCCCTCTCGCCATCGACCGTCCCAAGCCATTCTACCAGCATTCCAGTGTCCCCAAGGACCAACCTGACGTCTGGTTTGAGCCGCGTCTAGTCTGGGAAGTAAAAGCCGCGGATCTTACTCTGAGCCCGCGCTACAAGGCTGCCGCAGATGAAGTTGTAGGCACAATCGGTAGTGGCGATGCGAAGGGTATCTCGCTGCGTTTCCCACGCTACATTAAGCCGCGTGACGATAAAAAGCCCGAGGAGGCGACTACTACTAGAGCTGTTGCGGAGATGTATCGTCGACAAGAAGCCGTGGCCAAAGAGAGTGCTGGGAAGGGCGGAGTCGATGACGACTTTGAGTACTAAGTTCTTAGTTGTCAATTTTTGTATTAATTTGGTGTTCGGTGTGTTGTAAGTACAGCGTTTTTGATTCATGGGTTCTTTTATTTGTAGTAGTAGTCGTCACCGTTGTACATATCTACTATTCAGAATTACTGGAATCATTGCGCTGCAAACGCAGAATAAAGATTTCGGGAAAAGATGAAAAATGTGTTAAATATTGAAGATCACTCCCTAACCAGCGCCATTGCCTAAACATACGCCATTGGTAGTCCCTATTTTGAATGAAGCCGTTTCTGATTGAGAACACCGCACTATCCAAAGTCCATCCGCCCATATATATAGAAATCATGGAATAAGAAGAGAGAAAGAAACGAGCTAAGTTGAGCAGCGGAAATGGCTAAATAAATCAGTCTTCGTGCTTCCTCTTCAAACCGTTCGTATTCGGTATAGCTGCTCCTGATATCGCGGGAGCGCCAGCACTAGCAGCACCAGGACCAGGACCAGGACCAGCAGCTGGAGCTGGAGGAGCAGCAGGAAGTGGTGGCGGCAGCGGCGGTTTAACTAACGTTTGACGTCTTCTCCAAGCCGCCTTGATGGCCGGTGCAGCACGAATGAGATCCTCTTCAGTGACCCGATCTTGGATCGATTCGAGGACCTTCTCGACGGTCGAGATATGATTCGCATCTTTCTTGTCTTCACGGAAACGCATAAACCGCCATCGTCCATGGTTGTCTTGATAGCATTCAACTATTATATCGTCCAGCGGCATCTGCAAAGCCGTCAATCTATCCCATTCCAATGGCGTAACGTACATTTCGCCAAAGGAGCGATATTCATTGTTATTGTGAAGTACGAAGAGGTGGAAAATAGGCATGGCGTCGTAATCATAGTACGGTTCAACTACGCCATCTGCCTCGTCGTCTGTGTCCGGTTCGAGAAGGGGGAATTCAAGGCGCATTCGGAAGTCAATGGTGTTCTCAGACGGCGGTTTCCACTTCAGGATATGTTCGTCTGTGCCGATCTTGTAAGGTGTGCTTCGACAGGTGAAAATGAGCCCGTCGTTGCCGTGGATTTTCTTGACCTTGGGGATGATTTCGCGGAACATCATCTCGATGCCGTAGCTGAATTGGGTGGATTTATCTTCCACGGCAAATATGCGATGCTGTTTCTCCTGTGGGAATTTTTCGTACATGGCGTTGTATGGTTTGAGCACTCTTTCTTTAAAATAGGCCAGTCGCTTGTCGAGCGTGCGGTGCATGAGAAGTTTCCCATCAAGCACCATGCAATCAAAGACAAGGTACTTCAACTCCGTCGTCCCATCTTCATAGCTCTCCTTCACCAATTCCCCGTCCACCAGCGTATCGGTATGGAAATTTTGGAAAGTCTTATCCTCCGGCAAGGGAAAATGCAATCCCGGAACAAAGCGATAATCATTCTTGCGGTCAATCAAATAGTGAACTTCCGGTGAGTTAACGTCACCTTTCGTAAAGTACATCAAGCAGCGAATCCCATCAGTCTTTTCGCAGACATAGTAATCATCCTTTTGCAGTTCGAGCAGGTGCTTGGCTGAGAATGACACGGGTTGAGCGCCTGGGAAGCTGAGGCTCTTGCGATCTAGTAGGTTTGCGACTTCACGTCGGAATTTGTCTGCGAGATCGGGTTCGGCTAAGATCCCTATTTCGTCGAGGTCGGGGACAGCGTGGCTCATCTTCTTTTTCTCGTATTTTGACAGTGAACCTTTTTATTTCGCAGATATCGGGTTTGGGGTATCAGTCATGGAGCATATGCGTGAGAAGACATCGGTAGGACGTCCTTCAGTGAAGCAAGGCTGAAGTAAATCGACCAGTCGAGTGAGGACGTATGAGACGGGTAACGATCGAGATAAATGAGAGAGAATAGAGAAAATTCTTAATTACAAGTGAACAGCGCAGGCAGTTTCGGTGGAGTGGGAATAATAATTAAGTATTTCAGAGGTTAAGGTATGTACTTGCAAGAGTTGAGGTTGAGCTTCCTCGTCGTTGCCTCAGGCAGCAATCCGTGAAGCGCACTTTAGCTCAATAGATCCATCTGATATTCATAGGGAGAAAAAACGTGTTTACAGCAAATGTGACAGTTGGATTTTGAGCTACAAATAATATCAAATCAAGATGCGTAAGTCCATATATAAGGGTATCACATGTCCACAATCTCCTCAAACCAGAATAAACCACTCGGTCCGCAACGCCATCAACCGTACGATGAAATAATATGTGCTTCAAGAAAGGCAAAGAAAAGCAAAGAAAAGCAAAGAAATAGAGCCCACTAGAATGTAGCTGCCACCGCTGTCTTGGGCGCAGTGGCGACATTCGTGGGGCGGTTTAGAGGTGTCGGCTGAGAAGATGGGGCCTGTTTCTTCGACACCGTATCTCCTCCTCCAGACGTGTCCTGCATGCTGGAGGATGATGTTGCAGCAACAACTGGACTATCTGTTGGGAAAAGCCCGTTGGACTCTCCGTTCACGGCTTGGCCCGTAGAAAACAGACCTCCCCCTCGACCACTGCCGAGTACGCTCGAAAGCATCTCCTTCATGCGGACGTATTGATATTTTTTCCGCGTGGGCATTAGCGTGTGGACAGCTAGTGGTGTTGGACGAGACCTAGAAATAGCAGCCATGACATCATCACGCTCTTCGTCTGAGTCAACGGGACCGTTGTTTTCAAAGTCATCCTGTAGAGGCGCATTGGCATCGATTGCGGCTTCTATAAACCCGTCAGTAAGTAACATGTCAGAAGACAAAAAAGAAAGAAAATAAACAGAATAAGCATATGAAAAAGGGAGTCTGACTCTGTTGGCGGGCTTGGTTTTTCTTCTGGTAGGCTTGCAAAAGCATGTCGTATGGAAGCGATCGCCCAGGAACTGCACGCTTTGCGCCCATCGAATGGCTCTTGCAAGTAAGCGACCTCGCACACTGAGCACCGTTGGGCAGCGGGACACCGCACTGCTTCTCGACATCGACAGGGCCTTTTGGCTTGGCGACCTTTGGCTTCGGTTCCTCTTTCTTCTTTTTCTTCTTGGGTTCTTTCCCATCCTTGTCATCCTCGCCATCCGCCTTTCGCTTTTTGCCTTTCTTCGTTCCGTCGTCCGCCATGCCCTTCACGGCGCCTTTCTTGGCTGTCTTCTGCCCGTTAACGCCGTCGTCATCCTTGTCATCGTCTTTCTCTTCGCCGTCCTTGTCGGCGATCTTGGCTTGATTTTTCAGGTCACGAGCCTCTTTCTTTTTGCGTGCTTTTTCTTGTTTTGCTTTCAGACAGCCCCGGATATGTTCGACTGCAGTCTGCTTCAACTGTGGCCTCTTGCAATGTTTGCAAATGACGGTTTCGAGCTCGTCATCTCGCGGCTTCCCAGACGGGAACGCGGCGATCGTTTTGGCGTCCATCTGCGGGAGTACGGGGGAGCCGATATCGGGAGAACCGGGGGCGTCGACATCATTTGCTAGAAGCGGAAAGAAGAATATATAAGCTTGTAATGCGGATGGAAAAAGATGAAATGCTGCAGCAGAAAAATAAAAAGAGACATGGAGATATGGCAGGATGGTATACGGTATACAGACCTGCCTTGCCGCCGGACTTGGCGCCCTTTGCGGAGGAAGCCTGCTTCTTCAGCTTTATTTTGCCTGGCTTGAGGTCCTTTTCAGAGAACTTGTATCCCGACGCGTCGACAAGGCTAGTTCCGCCTGAAGATGCTAGACTCGGTTCATAGAGTAAGCAAAATAACCCCTCGTTAGTCAATTAATTTCCTAGCAACTCAACGAACCTTGTCCGGTCGCCATGGTCTCTGGAGCACGAGGCAAAGAGAGAAAGAACACAAAAAGAGAAAGAAAATAAAACGCAAGGGAGTCAGCACCAGTGCATGGATCTCCCTGGGACAGCGCTAGAAGACGTCCAAACAGCTGAAACCCAAGAGGTTATGAAATGTATGTCCGTCGTTGATCTGATATGCCGGAGAAAGCGGAGCTGCAACAACCGCTTTCGTCGCATATCACGTGATTGCTATCGAGAGTATTGAGCCCTAAACGTCAACATCAACTTCAACTTGCCATGTGTCTATAGAAAAGTAGAAGTTTTCTATTCAGAAAGAGTCTCTCTACGATTGAGACTTCGCATCTAGGAACTCGGTCTTTCGAACGGGATGTTATAAAGAGCCATCCATTGTTTCGGCTCTCCCCTTTGTATGGGACAATGTGAATCGCATCTAGTTCTATTGTACAGGAGCATAATGTTACAGAATTAACAGAATTATTTATACCGCGCAAAGCAGAGACTGCTATTGGTCCCTCCAAAGCCAAAACTGTTCGTCAAGGCAATATCGATTCTCCGCTCTTGCGCTGAATTAGCAGCGTAGTTGCAGTCGAAGTCGGCCGTTTTATTCTCCAGGTTTATGGTGGGTGGCATAATGTTCTATATCCACGAAAGTATATGATTAGTTGTTTAAACCCAACCTCGGCTTTTTGGGAGAGGGCACTGATCGACTATACCTCATGTATCGCCAACACGGCAAAGATAGCCTCGATAGCTCCAGCTGCGCCTAGTAAATGCCCCATAGCACCTTTGGTACTGCTGACATTGATGTCCGCAGGTTTCCGTTTGCTCTCGCCATCGGCACTATTAAGTAGAAGAGCCTTGACAGCAGCATTTTCAGCAGCGTCGCCAACTACCGTCGACGTAGCATGGGCATTGATATAATCAACGGCTGCCGGTGGGATCTTGGCATGCATAAGCGCCTTGCGCATGGATTTCAGAGCGCCTGCGCCATTCTCTTTCGGCGCCGTTAAATGAAATGCGTCTCCTGAGGTGCCGTATCCTTTGAACTCGGCATAGATATGGGCTCCTCGAGCTTTAGCATGTTCGAGTTCCTTTAATTTGTCAGGTGGGTTGAAAGAAAAAGGCACTATAAAGTAAATTCCAGTGATAATAAAAAGCTCGCTTACCTCAAGGATCAGTACGGCAGCACCCTCTCCGACGACGAACCCCCGCCGGTCTGCGTCGAATGGCCGGGATGCCTTGGTCGGGTTATCATTAAACCCCGTCGAAAGGCTTCTCGCCCGTGCAAAGCCACCCAGTGCTAAAGGATGGATGCAAGACTCGGCCCCACCGGTGACCATGACATCTGCATCACCGAAGGCAATGAAGCGAGCAGCGTCTCCAATTGAGTGTGCGCCGGTAGTACATGCAGTAGTTACAGCATGATTGGGGCCCTACAAGTTTCGAAGGAAATGAGTAGTGGTCTTTAAAACCCCAAAATGAAAAGAGAAGGAGGAAGTATTACCATAAATCCATACTTCATCGAAATATGCCCTGCCCCTAAATTGATTAATAACTTTGGGACGAACAGGGGCGAGACTTTTTTATATCCCTACAATATGGTTAGTTTGGAAAGGGTATAAGGGAGATACTGTCTCTCTTACATTCTGCTCAAAAGCAACGACAGTATCATAAACCTCGTCAAAATTGCCTATACCAGACCCTAAACAAACACCCTATGGAAACATACAAAAAGCCACAATTAGTGACCAAACGGGGTAGGTAGAAATTAGGGAGAGAACGTAGATGTACCGTTGCTTCGAGCTCCTCAGTAGATGTAGGCCGCCAAGCAGCATCCTCGAGTGCTTCCTCGGTTGCAGCTATGGCAAGCTGCGCAAATGGAGCCATTTTCCGCTCTTCCTGCGACTTGAAGTCAACATATGTGTACATATATATATGCGATCTATATAGCTCTTAGAAGAGGCGAGGACAGTACATCTCGTGTCAGCCATTCAGACGGCGTCCATCCGCCATCCTTGCGAGTGCCCGGTGGCACAACAGCGGCAATCTGAGAAGGGATTTCGGCGAACCGCGGATGGCGGTCTGCCACATTGACGATGCCGCAATGGCCGTCTAGTAGGCGAGACCAGGTGCGACGGATGCCTTGAAGCGGGGCGAGTGAGTCAGAGAATTATCCTTTTATTTTGATGTATACGTTTTACTTCTTTTTTTTCTTTTCTTTTCTTTCTTGCAAAGGGGAATAAGCGTACCGACACCAAGCGGCGTCACGGCTCCCAGACCAGTTACAACCACCCTCCGCATGGCATCGTGTATGTATGTACTAGTGCTAGTATATATGGTTACCGTTCAATCAAGGCCCAAGGGGACTGGAATATAATGTGGATAAAAGATAATGGTCGATATCAAAACAGCAAAACGAAGGATGGTTGAGAACGACGAGAAGGGAAAGTCCGCACGATGCCAGATGGCGCTAGTGGATTTTCAGCGCGCTGATTGGCTGGACGAGCATTTGGCGAGATGATGCCTATTGCGGCTTAGCGTGACGACGTGTGCTTGTCGCCTCGCTCTGGTTGCTCTGATTGCTCAGTGCTCGTCTGTTTTGCTGGATATATGTGCCATGCATGCACTGCCATATACATTATCATGACAAGGATAGCCTAGGCCCTAACTTATAGCATACCTAGGTACTAGGTAGTTAAGTTATTTGGTAGAAGGCTGAAGCTGTGATAAGACCGAGATACAAAGCGGGGCGGGCTGTCGGATTAGGAAAGTTGACGCTACAACTATAGGTACTTGCTGTTCATACAATCATATAAATTGGCAGATATGCCCGGAAAATGCTGTTCTATGTTTCTCAGCATGACGACGCAGCATGTCTAGCCTTTTTATAAAGAAAGCCCTGGTGCTGGCCCTCGCGCTGAGCACATCTCCAGTCCGGGGCCACTCGCATCATGACCACGAGGAAATCGTCCTGACAGATAGTAAGAAAGAGGAGCTGTTGATGAAATGGGAGCAAGAGGTGTGCACCGGCGTCCTGTCCCAGTCCTATGGATACAAACTAACTCGGACTCGTTCAACAGTGGGGGTTCTCCGGAGTGTCTACCTTTGCACATATGAAACCCGTCAAGTGCCTCATTGAGCCTGATGAGCGGTATGATATTGCTATCATCGGTGCACCCTTTGATACTGCTGTCAGTTACCGGCCCGGTGAGTATATATATCATCAGCACCTACCCACCTACCCACCTACCTGTATGAGAGAGACAATGGCTTATGGAATGGATATAAAAAAAGGCGCCCGATTCGGCCCTCGCGCAATCCGCGCTGCCAGCGCCCGTCAACTACCAGGGACAAGCTTCAATGCGCGCGCAGGCATCAATCCATACCTGTCATGGGCCACACTGCTCGACTGCGGCGACATCCCCATCACACCATTCGACAACGCCCTGGCATCTCGGCAGATGTATGAAGCGTTCTTGGAACTAGGCACACGGCCCGTGGCAAGCAACAAGAACCAAAGACCAAAACTGGTCACGCTAGGAGGCGACCACAGCATTGCTCTACCGGCCCTGCGTGCCCTGTACCAGATCTACCAAAAGCCCATCACCGTGCTGCATTTCGACGCCCATCTCGACACCTGGAATCCCGTGCGGTACTCATCGTACTGGCTCTCGGAGCAATCGCGATTCAATCATGGAAGTTTCTTCCACATCGCCAGCGGCGAAGGGTTAATCAGCAACACGACGTCGGCGCATGCGGGGATACGCACGCGCCTTACGGGCGTTGACGACAGCGATTACTTCACGCCGGGAGCCCCCGAGGAAGGGTTTATGCGCATACATGCAGATGATATTGACGACATAGGGACGCGCGGCGTCATTGAAGCCATCATTGAGCGCATTGGGTTGGACCCGGAGCAGCCTGTTTACTTATCTGTGGATATCGACGTGCTCGACCCGGCCACTGCGCCGGGCACGGGCACGCCCGAGCCTGGCGGGTGGACAACGCGGGAAATGATCCGCATTCTGCGGGGGATCGAGAAGTTGAATATTGTTGGCGCGGATATTGTGGAGGTGAGTCCTAGTTATGATAATATGGGCGAGACCACGGCGTTGGCGGCAGCCCAGGTGGCATTTGAGATTATTACCAGCATGGTGAAGGCTGGGTTGGAGAAAGGGGAGGGAGAGGGACTTGGGGGATGGTATGGGAGGAAGGATGAGCTGTGATAGCTAGGTATCATATTGATATTTTCTATACTTAGTCTTTCTCCAAGACAGGTGGATGTCCGTGGGTAGGTAATCAAGATTCAAATTCGAAACTAGCAAAGTAGTAAATGAACAGGAGAAGGAGGGAAATGACCATTTAAAACGCCGAATGTGATTTGCACGACACAGACGAGGGGAATATAAAGGAAAAGAAAAGAGAGAGAAAAAAGTGATCGTAGGATGGAAAAAGGCAGGAGATATCGATGAAGCTGAACTTAACTTCAGATCCAGTATTTCTGTGAGTATAGTCCGTCGAACGTGTGATGGGGCCTCAATATAGTCGAGATTGACGGTTGTGGTGAATACACAGTGGGTAAGAAATTCGCTGCCCAGAAAAAGAAAGAGAGATGGTCAAGGGTAAAAAAAATATTCGATCGTTTGAGATAATGGAACCACGTATGTACATAGGCTACAACGTATCTTCTCGTCTATCAAAGTGTCACCCACTTCGGGACAGCAGCAGTGATCTGAAGACCAGTTCTCTTGTTTTGGTTCGCTGATATAGAAGCAATGAAAATGTGTCGAAAGTGGAAAGGGCAAAGAGAAAAGGAAAACAAAAAAAATAAAAAATAAAAAATAGTAGAAATTCCGGACGCCACGTGATATCAAATTTGAAAAACGAACTATCCAGACCAAATCGGACTGACTTTCAAGTGGAGTATTTGGTGCAAAAGACTTCGGTTCTCTTGTTTTTGTTTACAGGAGAACGCACTTGGGCCTCTTCTTTGGGGCGGGCTCGAGAGCAGCAACGATAGCCTGATTGATTTACACCATCAGTATCTCTGCAGTAAAAATTGAAAGAGAGAAAAAGGTCAAACCTCGTCAAAAACATCCTTCAACTTGTACTGTGTCAAAGCCGAGCACTCGACATACTTGACAGCACCCAGCTCCTTCGCCATCCGGTCCCCATCCTCCTTGCGCACCGGCTGCATCTTCTGTTTAGCCAGCTTCTCGCGCACGGCGGGGTCATCTCGCAAGTCCGTCTGGGTACCGACGATCAGACACGGAACGCCGGGGCAGTGGTGATGGACTTCAGGGAACCATTTTTCCCGCACGTTCTCAAATGAGGCCGGCGAGGTCACGGAGAAGCAGACGAGGAATACATCGGTTTGCGGGTAGGACAGCGGACGCAGGCGATCGTAATCCTCTTGTCCGGCGGTATCGAAGAGGCCGAGCGTGTAGGGCTCGTCGCCGATCCTATTCGCATCGGCATCGATTAGTATGCAGTCCGGTATGACTAGAGGGCCCCTCCGAGGGAGTCAGAGTCAGACAAACTTACATGACTGTCACTGCATAGTTATCAAACACAGTGGGCACATATTCTGAAGGAAACTTATTTGTCGTGTAGGAGATTAATAGACACGTCTTTCCAACGGCACCATCACCAACAACAACACATCTGTAGCAGGCAAGCAGCAAGCGGCACACAGCAAGGTCAGCAACTGTACAGAGAAAAGAAAAGTTGACACCTGCCACTATTTTTTTGTTGGGGTTGCATATAGTAGTGCAATAGAAAAAAGGTGCACGCACTTGATTGTAGCCACAACCATCTTTTGCTTATTCCGTATTGCCTTCTTCTTCTCTTTTCTGCTTGCTCCGTATTCTTCTCTCTCAGGGCAGGTCTGGTGAGGCAGTGGTTGGAATCGGAGAAGGGCGTCGGGGTCTCAAAGAATTGCTGAAACGTCGAGTGAGCAAGCCGAGGGGGCGAGAGATGAGACAGCAGTGCCTGGTCGGGAAGCAGTAGGTAGGCAGTCTACAATCTAGGCAGATAAGGAATAACGGCAATATGGAAATAGCAATAAATAAAACAGAGACACGAGGAAGAGAGAGAGAGAGAGGATTACATGGAAAAGGAGCAGGAAATGGCAGAGAGCATGTAAGCAGAAGGTTAGGTACTAAGGTAGAGAGAGATAGGGATGATGTCTGGGGCGTGACTTTACTCTTAGTTGCTGCATGTGGGGGGCTTTGCTCTGGCTGCTGGCATGCCATGCTGTGCTAATCTGCAGTATTTACTATTTGTTCTGTTTGAGATTTATTATTCTGTACAAAATATTATCTTAATACACTATTACTATTATTATTATTATTAGGCTGCTTCAGCCTTCTTGCAGCGATTCAGTGTATGACTGTATGTTATATCTGTCAGTGCTGGCTTGGTATACATGTAGAGATAGAATCTACTACATGGTTTATAGTCCTACCACAAAGCTGCAACTCTCAATAATCAACATGCTCTCAGCATTGCATAACTGCTTGGTTAGAAGGAAAGCACTGAAGCAGTGAGGGATAAATGATGAATCGTCAACAGAAAAAAGGAGAGAACTAACTCAACACTAACAAAGGAAGCTAGAGTTAGCTCAGCCAAAACAGACAAACACCAAACAACAAAAAGATAAAAAAGAAGAAAATAATGAAAGCTGCTAGAGGTCTTCTAATGCAATTCTATTACTACATATAACTAATCTAGGTAAGAACACGGTTGGTTGTCTAGTATCTGCTGCTGCCAATATTTCCACTGCCCATGTATCCAGTACGTAGGAGACGCCAGAATTCATAGCTCATAACTCATAATTGTCTAATCATCTTTTCTTTTCTTTCTTTTTTTCGTTTACATAGAGAGAATCGATACTCAAGTATATATCGTCATTCCTCCAGGGACGGCCGACCTGTTGCAGGTCGATGCTCCGATGCCCTGCGCCTTTTTCTCGGGCCCATCTAATTTTTCTCAGCCAAGATACAACTAAAGAAGTTTAAAATAGAGAGAGAGAGAGAGAGAAATACCTTGTCGAGATGATAGTCTTTCATAGCCAAGCTCAACGGAACGATAGGTAGGGCTGCCAAAATAGCCAAACACAACAGATTGTTCATCGTCTCCTGGTATGCACGGTTGATCGCGAGGCGCGTGGCCGAGCCCATGGGATAAGAGAGAGCCGTTGTCAGTTTACCAAATATCTCCTCCGCCTGGTCCTGACTCTCGGCTGGCAAATATTGCCTCAGCTTCCTGGGGATCTGGTGTGTCCATACCGCTCCCGAGATAGCTGCTCCGACGGCACCGCCCATCTCGAGTGCGGTCAGGAATATCGCTGTCGCACCCGCTACCTCCTGATGCTGTGCCGATGCCTGTACTCCAAGCTGCACCGGTACATTGACCAGTCCGCCACCAGTACCGACAAGGACCTGCGTACCCAAGATCTGGAGCACAGAGCTCCCCTCTTGACGGTAAAGCAGCATGGCAACCAGGCCAAGAATGTACACTACCGTGCCGGCAACCACATAAATCCGATAGCGGCTAGTGTATTTAATGAGTAGCGACACTATAAATGCTGCAATCGTCGAAGTGAAAGAAAACGTCTGCGTAACCCGACCAGCCACAGCAACGTCGTAGTTTTGTACCACCTGCAAGTAAGAGTACAAGTACGGTTGCACGGAGAAATAAAAGGCCACTGCGGCAGTACCTGTAAGTTTTCTGGAAGAGAAAGAAGGAAACGAACGAACGAAAGGAACACATACTGAAGTAGAAAAATGCCAGGGCACAGCCAGCCAGTGCGGTCCGTTCGGTCAGCAGATGCAGAGAAAGCAGTGGCTTTGGGGCCAGTTTCCGCGAGGACTCCCAAGCAGGAAAGAGAACAAGAAAGACGCAGCCTAGAATCAGCATCAAAATAATCCCAGTGTCGTGCCATCCACCCTTCGCATTCGCTGCCAAAGTGAGCGGTATCAGCAATAAGGAAACTGCCGCAGAGAGTAGTATCAAGCCCGACATATCCAACTCCAACCACGTCGAGCGCAAGGACTCGAAAAAAGTGCGGTGCTTACGGCGTCTCTGCCTAATCAGCCGTAGTCTCTTGGCCTTACGTTGATTAAAGAGGAGCGACAACGCGAGGGGGAGAAACGTCGCGGGTAGGATAATCGCCCACATCCCATACCCCCATCGCCATGAGGCATGTGCGAGGATCGAATCCGCAATCGTTGGTCCGACCCAAACCGTAATCAAGAAGGGAAATTCCGGCAGAAGAGCAAAGAGGGCCCGGTTTAGAAGATCGCTACTATCGGCGATGAACACTTGCTGGAGAATTTGGAGTCCAGTTGACCCGGCCGAGTAAAAGATTTGCGCAGAGGCATATGTCTGCACGTTGGTTGATGCAGCCATTTGAATATATCCAAGAACATAGATTACAATACATAGACAGAAGGCTTCGAACCGGCCGAAGACATCTGCCATCTTTGCCATAGGCGGTTTAATCACAGCTGTTTTCCAGTCAGCAGATCCCCATTAATACGGCTTGACCACCACCTACCATTGACGACATTCTGCACAACAAAAACCGTCGAAATCAAAGAATGTTTGCTAAACGAACTGGTAGCATACGCCGCGAGGGACGCCACCGTCTGGCCTTCGAGCGAGGTACAGAACGCCATGAGGAATATCCTGCAAAAGAGGATTAATAAGTATTGAATGAAAACCGGCACCTGCATCACATGGGCGCTTTTCTTACCCGAGATACGCAATCATAAGAGATCGCTGGGTCCAGGTCAGGTTAATCGCCTCAATCTTGCGAACTCCATCTTGCACATCACTCCCTATGCTAGACCCGTCGCCAGGCTCATCGTCCGGCTCGTACACCGAGTGAGGATACAGGAGCCGGTCCTCTTCCTCTTGGTCGCCCATCGGATGCTCCGTATTCGCCGTTGTGCCATACGAAATTATGTTCGAAGCAGCCTCCAACAAGGTCATGCCGGCTACGAAGTGTCCAGTGTACCGTCGGCGAACGGGTAAGTTACAAAAACCTGCCTGGCCTCGTTTGCTGGTTATGGAAAGTCCATATGCTTTGAGAGTGCGTAGTTGTAATGCGGCAATGCAAATTGAAGAGGCGGAAACGGCGGAGGCGGGAGCAAGAGGTCGCTGGCTGGGCTGACGATCGCATAAATGATAGAAGAGCGTATATCTATTCCCACTCGTTTTGAGGAGACCAGGTAGCTAGCTAGCCAGATGCGAGGTCTGCGGGTTAGTTATATAGCGAGGTCGAAGGCGAAACAAGCATCCGTGCAGCCGACTGAAAACGGAGGCAAGAGCGGCTAGCCGTACGATAGTTAAAATGAGTACGTAGTAGTAAATGCGCAGTACCCTATAAAGCAAATGAATACTCAGCGAATGACAGCCAAAGAGTGTGAAGCCAAATAAAATACGTACGGGGTAAAGAGTCGTGGCGAGGATTGTTTGAGTTGGGAGGATTTACTTCGTCACTTTCTGGCTGTAGTGGGGGCTAGCCCGGCTAACTGAATTATCTTGATCAGATAAGATCTTTGGGTCGTCGCACCGAACACGGAGTTATGTGCGAGTACCTAGGTAACTGGTAGTAGTACTATCCTGTAACGACTAACTACAGTTAATATTTGGTTTGCTATAGTCTATACGTATTACTATTATACTTAACTACCAACAAGCATGCAACCGATGGACTTAAGTGAGGATTCAAACTCGAAGGCACGCCGAGTCACCGACACTAGGCCAGGTGATGACGCTGCCGGGCCCAACGCAAATAATCCTGCTCGTTGCCGAGTTCTTCACCTTCAGTATCATATGGCATACATGTGTGTATAGAGAGACTCGAGAGAAAACTGCAGTCTTCTTAGTTCTTCAACTTCTAAGGTGTTGACGAAATAGGCAAGTTACTCCGCTAGCCGCTCCTTCCGCCCACGTGATTTCCCGCAATGGCTTTCTTCAGTCCTCGCTCTTCCGGAGTCCGGACTGTCATTCTGCTTCGAAATAATCTTGGAAAGAGTTAAAATGTGCTGTCGATTGCTTGTCATGGCTGACTTGACTTGGCATTCTACATCCGTCTGGCAACCACGGTGGTAAGTCTTTTTTAAGACAAATGCCGTGTGGTGTTGTAATCAATCTAATCACTCTGCTATTCTCTCCAAGAGAGATGGATAGATATCTTTCTTGGAGATTGGGATTTCACGAATGACGATGTCAAGAGCGCCTATTATTGGCGCCGGTGCAAACAACTATGTGGCGATACATCTCCACGGATGCTACTTTAGTAGCCACTGTGATGACTCCTTTCTCTCTGATGGCCGTTCCCAATAACCAATGCCCTGGATTATTGAACAACTATTCGTACAATCGATCCAGAGCAGATATTGGATCAGTGGCTTATATCGGGTACCTAGGTCTGAATAGGCAATATGGACTTTGACTAGTAGAATCCATGTTCTATCTCCATTTTCACATCCCAGAAAAAAAGTGCTAACAAAATAAGTCTCCTGTTATATGTGTCTCGAGCACCATGCTGGAATGAAGGATCCGGTTCATGCCTTTGCTGT
The DNA here is from genome assembly GCA_023625875.1 of Trichocomaceae sp. PYS4502. NCBI lineage: Eukaryota > Fungi > Ascomycota > Eurotiomycetes > Eurotiales > Trichocomaceae > Trichocomaceae sp. PYS4502. The sequence continues at coordinate 50,823 of JAMAFX010000072.1, forward strand.
CTATCGCGCCCTTCTTGATTCTGTACTCCGTGCTCAACGGACTAGAGGATGGCGATGATATACTCGCTTGGGCTCTTTTTTAACAACAAAGCTTTGCATCAGCGTATGCGACAATAATCCTAGTGGTTAGAGACAGACGCATGGTTGGTCATGCTGTACTACAGTAAAGAGCATCCCGACAAGATCCTCGTCACAGGCTTAACGAGGGCCATCGAGAACAAGAGTCTACTTACTTCACTCTTTTGTGATGCGTGGAACCATGATACCAGAGTAGCCACCCTTTAAAGGAAGTCACCCAGCTAAAATCATCTTGAAACTAGGAGTCATCCTCCTCTGCCACCTTTGCGTTAGACGTCGAATATAACGATGCATAAGCATAGAATTGCAGTCTTGTCTGTAATACATAGCCTGGTGGCTCAGATACCTAGGTACTTTTACCGTCGCAGGTCGACAATCTCTGTTCACTTATTGTCTAGATTTGATAGCGAAAGTTCCAAATCTCGGACCAACAAGAGCAAGAGTTCGTACGCCTATACTTATCCTCGATAGCTATGATTATATAGGCAGAAACACCTATACACAACGTGTTCGAATGGGACAGGAAATAATTACATAGTAATTTAGTATCTATTGTTGAAGATGGAGGCTCTACTTATCCCAATTTAGAGTGCAAACAATGCAGCAAGCATGCCTCAATATGCCCTGCTCACTGATATTCTGGAGCTCGAAGAATCCTCAGTGCACTTAATAGCAGAATGGTTATAATAATTTCATATCCATGTTATAGTCGGGTTAAAATAAGCCACGGAACTTACCTAGGAAGAAGAAGGAAGATCTCATTTGACTTGGCAATATCAATATCTAGGTACATACAATAGCCTAGTCTGTTATAGATGCGAGTTTAGCAGACTTGCGCCAAAGACAGCTGTTTATTTAATTGAGTACAGTATCGGTTCTTCACGTTTCGCTTATGATTTTGAGAATAATCGGAGAACTTCGGTCACTCGTCCAGTTCTCTACAACAAAATTTGGTGTACATGCAGGGAAACTCCCAATGGGGTAACTAAACAAACCAGATACCCTGCTCCTGTTATCATCTCTAGGTAACGAAACGACGTTGGGGTGCACGAGGACATCCGTCATAAGGTTGCATTCAAGGTCTTGTTTGTTTGAGGAGAGCAAGAATTCCATGCTCATTCCATGATATTATTAATCTATATTCGTGCGCTATAACTAATTAACTGACGTGGTTCTTTACATAAATCACTATTCTCGCAGCATCTATCCGAATCAGGACCATGATAAAGTCATGCACTGCCACGAGGTAATCGGTTAAGTTACTTAGCGACGATAACTCCTTAATATTGCAAGATGCAACCGAGGCCGTCATGGTTGGCGTTCTGGACTCTGTACTTGAGTACATATGATTTCCGAAGCAAGATCCACTATTCGTCGTTGAGCTTGCGCTGCAATTTCAAAGTCAAAGACATCCTGTCACTGCGCCGCCGGGGAAACCGTCTTTTGGTATGCCTCCGGTGCGCGTCGCATGTGCTAAGGGATTAGTACTGCTACTATGGGGTTTTCTGTAATTAGCCTGCATGGAGGATTCGGCAAGGCCGGCAAGATTCCGCTATGTACGCAGTCTACTTACCCATCAGGCATCGAGTCATCGAGTAATGACTTTCAGGGTTCAAGGTTGTTGTCATTTTATCGATTGCATCGAGTATCGCAAGTAATATGTAGACTGTTTAGAATAATGCAGCGAAGTCTGCCGAATGCGCCTTATTCTGTGAGTTAGTTCGCTAGCTTGCTTCCAAGTTAGCACGTAATGCGTAGTGCTCCATACCTCTCAATTTATCTGCTCTGGACCATTCTCCATGCTCCATTCTGCATTCTGCATTCTGCACTCAGTGCCACTTCCGACGTACCATCTGCACTGGGTGCCAGTGGTAGCCAAATACTTTGTAGCGAACATGGCAGTGGGATCGCACCAATACAAGTACAGTGAATGACTCCGTAAGCGACGGGACAGGTTGAAGAATGCTTTAAAACCCTCTTCATTGACGATTCGAGGGCTGCAATGATCGACATATATAGAGGATTTCTTCTTCAATAATAATCATGATACTAATTGTAATGAATATTTTTCTTGCCCTCCATTACGAGTCATGGTGCCGTCAAACCTTCACGGGAGCAAGACGGGCGCTGAATTCCCGTTCTTGCCTATGACTAGAGCCATATTTAATTATTTAGTACGGAGTACGCCGTATTGGACAATGATTGGGGCCGTTTTCCTTCGTGAGCTCTTCTCTCAGAACTGGACGAAGTCACCTGACCGTGTCTTCATGCGTGGCAACGGTCCCAAATTGCACAAAGAAAGGGAATAAAGGAAAACTCTCCGATTTGGCGGCTAGCGGCTGATTATCGAGGGCAAGGTCGACGCTACCAGATATTCCAGGCAATGAGAGAACAGAACGAGGTGATAATTAAGCAGCCTGCAGCTTCATTGGACTGAGGCTTGATAATTAAAAATTTAGGCCTGATTCCTTTCATTCTGCACGACGATAAAGTTCAGCCTTGGATGAAAGAGGCAGTTGACGTGGGAGTGGCGGCGTAGGGGTTGAAAGAAAAAGGCGAGATCGATTGCGTCTGTGCCACTGCATCGATGATTCATTCGAGATTGAGCGTGGACTAGTCCCTTCAAACTTGCTGGGCTTTGTTGCCGGGGCTGTTCCACCCTCATCTCAGTCAGTCTTCTTGCGTTGTAGCTAGAGAATGGGAGAATAGAGAGCAGAACGTAAGGATGTAAGAAAGTGGAAAGCAGAAAGTAGAAGTTAGAAGTTGCAATCTATCTACGTTCTACGTACTATTGGGGAAGGAGTGTTGGGCGAAAGAGGAAAGAGGAAAGAACAAAGGAAGGAAGGCACGCACGACGGATGCCGCCTTCCGCTGCTGCTTCTTCATCCTTTTCTTCTTTCTTTCTTTCTTTCTTCTTCCTCATCTTCTCCTCTTCTCCTCTTCTCTTCCTTCTTCATCCCACGCTCGCAACACCCACGGTACGCTGCACTACGACTGCATGATAGCCTGATGGATCAGGAGTACAGCGCCGTACGTGACACACTGACACGGGAAGCGATCAGACGATCGACCGTCTTTTCATCTCTTTCGAGTTTCCTCAGGCTTCTTTGTTGTTGGCTGTCCACCACTGACAAGTGACAACTCCACCCCCATAGAAAATAATGCGGTACTACGACAAAGTCTGCCATGGCTCATTGGACATACTGACTTACTACTACGTATTAGTATTGTGGGCGGCTGTCGAGGTACGCACGGTGTACTCCGTGCGCTGATAGCCCATCCGCCAGAGCCTCAGCCACTTCGGGTCGTCCGTGGAAATTGAATGACATATGTATGCTCGAGTATACACTCTACGACGTTACGCCGTACGGAGTACGGAGTACAAATTCTCAGAGCATATGCCATATGCCATAGACTCTAGAGTGACATTATCAATAAAGCTGCGCACGCCGTACGCACTAGTCCCAATTAAGCACGTCCGTATGTATATACTAGTACGTACTATGTATATACAACGGAGTTGAACGGACCACTCTCACTTCGAACTGTCCCTTGTCCGACCGATGCTCAGATGCTGTCCTCTAGTGGCTCTAGTCTCCGCTGCCAGACAAAGAGCCAGGCGCACTATATGCCGCTAAGACTCGCGCTAACTGGCTTAGAACATCTCGAATGGCGGAAACGAAGCCGCGTCGTCTGCGGCGCTGGTTGTAATAGTCACCAATTATTCTTTTTTATTCATCACCATGTCCTCACTAAGGCTCACTTGCTCCTGCCAAAAGTCAGGGAGGCTATCGGCGTTTGGCTGACGAATGCCAAACCTGGTGGACAGTGGACAGTGGACACCCTCCAGAAAATATTAAGGCAGACAGACCAGTTATAATATCCTGAATAATACATTATGGTGCTGCGGTCAAACATGCATTGACTGCAACGATGTGCTGGCAATCTATTCTGACGGGACTTGTTACGCGGCAGAAGGGAGGGGGCGTGTTTTATTGCTCGTCTAGGTCCATCACTCTCATTCTGTGGTTGCACCGGACAAGGTGCTCGCCGTTCTATTCGTCCAAAAATCCCAGCAGAACGGTAAGCTAAAAAATGGTGCAACTTGGTGTTGCCTCGCGCCCAATAGACCTGTCTGCTGATGTTGGTCGTGCAGGAGAAGGAGGAGTTTTTTGCCATACGCTCTCGTTTGCTCATTCGACTCCCCTCGTGTTCTGTATACGACTCTCGCCCCTCAATGACCGAAAAAAAAAATAAAACCAGGACTTGAAGGGTCTTAGTTGATGCATGTCTGGTCCGTCGTCTTTGATTGCATTATTGCCCCAACTTGTTCTCCCACTTCCTGCCTTTGGCAAGACTGTCTGAATTTTTTCTTGTGTCTCGGTGAAGTATATGCATGGGGACGGAGAAAAGATAACGGTCAACTCGGCTAACTTGATCGGCCCTGCCAATCTCGATCAGAGCCTTGTCCTTCCCTTCCCCCTACCCTGCTGACTAGGAATGATTTTGGTTAATTAGCCGGCGCCGTTTATTTTGCAAGACGCTGCCTCGCAAGCCCCATTTCTTGCCAACTTTGAGTACGGGCTCTTCACGGGGAGTCTTCGTTTAGCAAAATATAGCGCAGATTGCACTCCACTCTATGGATCCATTCTAACTTGCTCGCAGATCTATTAGACAGGATCGGATGATTCTGACAATGCACATTGCACATTGGGCCCAGAATCTGACAGCAGCATCCATGTTGGTCGCTCTGAAATGCAGACCCTGGTCCTGGCTGGTCTTTAGCATCTACTACACCACTTATGCAATCCCTATCAAGTCCAATAAAACCCGGCTTAGCCCCATTTATAGGTTCAAGTTTATGCAGAAAAGAGAAGAAAAAAATTGATGCGCCGCATTTGACATCGCTTTTCTTTCTTTGGCCGAGACATCGATTTATTCCCCACCCTCGATAGTCTCTGACTCTCTGCTAGATGAAGGGACTCTAAGGAAGTCGCTCCATTATTCAATCTGCCTGGGCCCATGACACATTACGACGTTCATAAAATGTACTCATGTCTTTGTTTGCCCGATTCCCACTAGACATCGACCTTGTTTCTTTTCTTTCCCTTTTGGCAAACGTCTTAGCTCTCTGCCTGTTATACAGACATTGACGTGCCATTATTATTTTGTCCATCATCCCCACCCCTCCAAGGCAGACCCTGATAATAATAAAGAGATCCTTGTCGTTTTCCAAGTATGCACCAGGAAAATTCTTCCCGCTTCTGCTAAGCTTTTATTTTCTCTTTCTCCGCTGAGACTCTCAGTAATCTGAGCGTATCCATTTTGGATGATATTCAGAGATTCTCCACCTTGTCTCTTTGGCCTTCTCGCTTTTCCCCAATATTCTTTTTTGTTTGTTCTTTACTCTCTAGGGAGGCACTCTCCGTTAATTAATCTGGGCTCGGGATTGATTGCTTGTTCCAGTCCTCGAGTCTGTTCAGAGCCTTGCGCTAAACAAAGGCTTCGTTTGCTAGTCAACATTTGAAGACATTACCAGCAAATCAAGAAATTTATATTATTATATTGATCTTGGTTTCGGAGGGTTTCTCCGGTGGCTGAAAAGTTAGGGAGCCCTTTAATAACAAAGCAGGATCTTGATTGATTCTCTTTTAACGCATCACACCACGTACATTCTGGACCTCACACGCCTCCCTCGCTCTTTTTCTCAACCCACGGCTTAAAGTGCATAAAGATCGATACAGCAAGCATGGCAGCTGTAACGACTCCAATGTCTATTAGTGCACTTTTGAATCCACCACAACAAAATACAGGCACAAAAGATGCACGTCAGAATCTTAAGCTACCACTTCAGAAAGTGCAAATCGACGATACACACAACGTGAGATATCATGAGAAAAAAGAGGAAAACTCTCCGAGTCATAGCGAGCAAGTCCGGGAGATGTCGTCAAATGCCGATAACAAGCAGCAGAAGCAGCAGCAGCAGAAAGGCTCTGCAGGATACCGGTACGAGCGCTTCGATTCGGTTTCCAGCACATCATCGACCACGGTCAATGAGCGGCGAAGAGCCCCTCGGCCTAAATACACTGATGAGGAGATGTACTTCATCTGGTATCACCGCGTTGATCTTGACGAAGACTGGAAGGACTGCACAGATGCATTCAACAGTCAGTTCCCAGGGCTAGGACGCTCGGAGCGAAATACGCAGGGGATTCAGTGCAAATTCTATCGGTTCATCCACGCCAAAAAATGTCCAACTGTGCGCGAACAACGACGGCTTAAAGACGGCGAATTCATGGCTCGTGGTCGACCGTCTCGTGAACGGATGCCCAAGTTTGGAGTCATCGAGTGGTGTCGCGTATGGTATCCGTGGATGAAGACCATGCATGCTATTGCTGGTCTTCGACTAGGTCCCCAACTGGCCCCAATCGAACCAAGCCACAGCAGCAGCAGCAACAACAAAAACAGTAGCAGCAGCAAAGACCACAACAGCCGCAATCGCATCCGCAATCTAGGTGCTACTTCTGATAAGCGAATGACACGCACGTATAGCCATTCTTCCGTTTCCTCCTCAATGGCTTCAATCTCCCGGTCGTCCTCGGAACAGTCCAGCCCTGAGCCATTCACACCGAGCTCTTATTCCGAAGAGATTGTGAGTGAGGAAGAGGAGGAGATGGCCTACTAATCTACTCTCCTCTTGAAATGATTCTCATAAACCCTTCAGATACATCATCACATCAGAAAGATATATCTCAACATACACCCCTCGCATATCTACTCCTTACTTCGTATCACTTGCATTCATAATCCGCTTCAAGTATGTTCTGACTTTATGTTTTGGAGAGGCTATCTGTCGCTATTGCATTTTGACATGGTCGGGATCTCGGTGGTATACTTTTTTTTTTTGTTTTCGTACCTACTCATTCCTTTTGTTCTATTGATAAAAATACAAGGACGTATGTGACTCGGCATACTTCCTTTTTGGATAGGTATAGTTTTGACTTTTATTATTTCTTTGTTTTTCTCTTTCTTTGTCTATCTCCCTTCCTCTTTATTGGATATTTGCTGCATATATTGGTGGATTCGTCTGCGTTGTCGTTCTTTGTTTTTCGTTGCGGTGGCTTTGTTCCTCTTTTGTTTGGTAAACCTATGCATGTATTTCTCATAAATAACAATGCTAGGCATTAGTTACATACATACGCAGAGTTGACATGTCTAGTATACCAACGTAGATAGATTACTGATAGGTAGATTCAAGATCACGGGTTCTTGGACATAGATTACAAACAACACTCGCCGCTTTGCTTAATCTTCATCGTCATCATCATCTCCCACGTAATCGTACATATACTTCTTGTAGTCATCATCGAACCCTGCTTCTTCATCATACTCATTAATATCAAACTCCTCATCATCGGATGCCGTAGACCGATACCGACGGTATATGCTTGGTTTATCGTCGTACTCATCCGCAGACGAAAGCTCTTCGTCGGGGTAGTCATTTGCGGGATTATCTTCCGCTATTTTCAATTTATTCATTAGTTCAGTAGAAGAAGGGTTGAAGAGGTGAAGAAGGAGGAATAACTTTACCATTGGAATCTACATCGTCACCATCCCAGTCGACCTCCGAGTCTTGGTCGTCTTCCAAATATTGATCCCAAATTTCCTCGTCATCAGAAGTGATTACGACAACGCCGATGTCTGTGCGTGTCGGGTCGATGTCGTTGATGCTGTTTGCTGCATTGGCCTCGGCTAGTGGATCCGTGTATCCAGTTATGTCTGATTGTAACTTTTGTTGTGGCAGCCGAGGTGCCGTATGTATAGGGATGCGGATATAAGTGTCATATACATATTCGCCGTCACTATCAGCTTCCTGCATAATCTTGTCTTCTGGGGCGTATTCCTCGTTATTCGTGAAATTCGCTGAGACTGTGGCCGTTTTTCTAGGAGCCGGATGACGGGGCTGATATTTCAGCGGTGTTTTTGGCTTTGGTACTGCAGTCACATGTGCGTTTGTGGTTATCGATGATGGTGTCTTGTGATATACAAGACCACCCATTTTGTTTTCTTCTGATTCTAAATCTAGCATCACCTGCTCCAGATCCGCGGCTAACTTGTCTAAATCATCTGAGGGTTGTTCGAACTTGGTGGTTAAGTGTTCTTTGGCCGCTGAGATAGCGGTTTGCTGCTGCGCCCTCCATTTTTTCTCGGCCTGGTTAACGACGGGTCGCTTTCTTCTTAAAGGCACAGTTCCGGTTTCCGGAAGTTGGGACTGAGGTGCCTGAGATTGAGCAGAAGCAATCTGAGACTGGACCACAGTATCCAACTCCACACGGCTATCTGCTTTCCGCTCCAGCGTCTGTAGTACTGATACACCCCTTAGCGAAGGCGGCCGAGTGAGTTTCTCGACTAGAATCGCTCGAGCTCTGCTTGGCGTGCTGCCTTTCTTTGACACTCCGCCTCCAGCAGCTCCCTTGAGAGAGTCCATAGAAGTGATAGGCCGCGCAATATGGAACCGCCGAAGAGAAGTTGGAAATGCAGAAGGAGTTGCACTAAGTGGACGCCTGTGGCTGCTACTCTCCTTCTCTTCTGAGATAGATGAAGCGGGAGTTGCACCAGCACCCGCATCATCACTAGTCTGCGGTTGAATTTCAGTCTCTTCTGATTCCGGCAGAAACTGACTCAAAGGCTCTTGTAGCCGTTTACGTTTTGCTTCGAGTTCTCGCCGTCGAGCCTCAGCGCGAACGATTTCATCACGGAACTCTGCACCTGGAGATGTCGCCCGAACAGTGGGGACACCATTCATTCCTACCGTTGATCCGGCTGCAGGTTGGCGGCTAAGCTTGGTGTCACTCGCAAAATGCGACGTGCTCACAGACCTGGGACTGCGAAGGCGGTCCTGCGCAGATGATGATGACGAGAGGAAAGAAGAAGAGGCATCATCTCTGGGAGTAGTAGTGCCACTCGGGATTTTCACCCTCTGGAAAATGAAGTCTGTAAAGCGACGCTTTTTCTGATGCAGCTCAGACTGGATATCTGTAATAATGCGTCAGTTTATATCCTAAGAGGCGCAAATCTGTTCTTCATCATAGCAGATTAATGGGCATTTTATGTATACATGTAGTAATATACATATTGGTGCCTAGCTGGTACGCAAGGCGGGGCCAACAAAGGATATGTATCGCTTACAGAGAGTTTCGACCGGTTCCTCTTCTCGTCGCCGCTTGATATGAAACTGCTCGGGAGGAAGCATCTTGTTACTTCTATGAACCGGGCAGGATGTCTTGAAGACTTTTAGAACTTCTGTGTCCGTCATGAATATTTCTCCCTGGTGTACGAGTAGACGTGGTTGCAAGAATCGCCACAGCCAATAGCGGGTGGGTGGCGGAACTTCGCCGCGGAAGTACCCGTTGAGTCACGTGATCCGCCGTGCGGAATTGGGTAAGTGGTTAGCCCTAAATATCTCGATAAGTATGTTATGCTTGAGCAAGTAAGTGTGGCTAAAGAGGAAGATCTGGAGCTTGATATTTGGTGAGATCAGAAACAGGAAGCATACTGCTTGTCGCCTTCCGCCACCTAGAGTACGTGTTTGTTCAAAATTTGCAGCAAACTTACACCCAAGACTAAAATACTTGTCTTATACAGGTAGATAACCTTTGAAACGCACTCAAATATGGTACTTTCAAGCCAACCTTGGAAGTACATAGGTGCTTTTTAGGATTTTTATTTGCCGAGCACGTTTGACAATCTATTACGCGGCCTTGTACCTGGTATGCTAGAGTTTGATTGAATTCAAGAGGATGCTGACAAGATATTTATTTTATACCTATGTACATATTCAATGGCTCCTTCTATTAGATAAATTTATAGATATTTATGGGTATTTATTGGGAGATCTACCTAGGTAATTAATATCTGGCCTTGGAGCACGCTAACACCAGGCCATAAAAACTATAATACAACGTTGATGAGACTAAATCGGCCACCTCCTAATGATTACACTGACAGATTGAGTCTTCCATAGGTAAGGTACAAACACCTTGCCACTATTTCGACTCTCTGCTTACCTTGCTGCCTTGAAGTTTCATTTTCCTGCTTCTTATCCGGCAGCATAGCGCGACGCAGCCCTCAGTCGAGCCCCCATGAAGTAGAAAATAAATGGTGTAGGAATGCCCACAGCAATACTTACAAACGCCAAAACACTAGAACCCCATCCATAATTTAAGCGTTCATAGAGGTAGGGAGCAAATAAAGGAAAGCCAAAACCAGCCAAGCTCCTCAGAACAACCACAGATGCAAGACCGCTAGCTGCAAACCGCGAGTAACTATCAATAGTATATGCCTGCATACACTGCATGCAAACGATTGCCCCTGCGGAAAATATGGCTGTCCCAATGTTAGGCATTATCCAGTGAACGTGGCCTTGTACACTCCATCCGAACCAAAATATACCAATAGGGATCAGGCAGGAACCAATGAACATAGTAGGGATGCGATATTCGGGCTGCCCAGTACCGCCGTCGTTCCTGTTGTTTCTGTTGGTAAGCCGCCTATAAATCCGGTCCATAACACGTGTGTTGACTTGGGCGCCGATCGCAAAGCCGGTCCCCAGCGAAATGTAATTGAGTCCGCCGATTCCAACGCTCTCCCCGTACACTTGGCTCCATACAACAGGGAACATTGCGGCGAACAGGTAAATTATTCCAAATAGATAGGCCATATATACAGCAATGATCTGTACAATTGGTTGTGTCGCTAGCATTCGAGCAGGGCGTACCATGGCAGATCTAAGAGTAGCGAAGATGCTCTCAGTCGGTTCAGTGCCAGCATAAAGATCTGGGTTGGCATTTTCTTTCGCCAGTCTATTACGTTTGCGCTTTAGAATGGTTGCAGCATGTGTTTCGGGGAGTCCCAACAGGCCAATGACTTGGATACAACCTGCAGCTATCGTCGTCGACCAAAACACCCAGCGCCATGTTGTCCGTTCCGCAATCCATCCTCCAGCAATTGGGCCAACCACGGGACCGAGAAGGGGCATTAGACTATAAATACCAACAGCTTGTCCTCGTTGCGCAGGATTCCAGCAATCACTAGTACCAGAAGGTTTGTCAGTGTCCGTCTTGATATTTTTCGATCAATGAATTTCAAGAGCAGTGTGACTTCACCTCAAAACACCCCCTCCCACTGATAATGGAGCAGAACCGCCAATGCCAGAGAAGAATCGAAATACTAATAACTCGGCCTTATTTTGAGCGAAGCCACAACCGAGGTTCCAAGCTAGGAAAAACAAATTGCTGGACTGCAAGACGTTGACGCGGCCAAATATCTCAGACAGTGGCCCAAAGAACAAAGGCCCAACTGCATATCCGAGCACAAAAATTGACATGACCATATCTTTTTCGATATCCGTTGTAATATCGAGGTCTTTTGCAACCTTCGTAAGGGCAGGAGCCACCATCGAAGATGCAACTGGCGAGATTAATGTGAACATCGAGACGCAGAAAGTGGCCGCCCATTTTTTCCTGGTCGACCAGTTTTTAGGGTTTTCAGGGTCGCTGGGTCCATCCCATGTGACTAGGTTGAGATTCTTCTCTTTGGATGATCTCTCGTTATTGGGCTCTTTCGATTGCTGGTCTCTGAGTCCATCCTCAACCTCCGAGGGTCTTCTCGCGGTGGCTGTAGTTTCTGGCATTGCTGCTTAGACCAAAGATACCTAGGTATACAAGTATAAAGCGGATAAGCAGAAAAGAGAGAAACACAAAAATATCAAGCATTTTTCTAGATATATACAGGCTCGGATTTTGAGTTCGGGTTTTGGGTTCGGGTTTTAAGCTCGGGTTTTAAGCAACAAAGAGCTGTACAGATTACCTAGTTAGGTAGTTTTAGTATATCTATCTACTTAAAATGAACAAAGATTTTAAAAATCCCCTATTCCAACACATTAGTACTCTAATAGGAATGTATCAGGTGAGTAAGCAACCTTGGAAGAATTCAGCCTGAGAGCTAATATCGCATTCTAGGAAGATAATACTGGCGCTCAACTACCTAGTACCTATACTATATGTATAGCCTTAAATTTTCAAGAAAGTCATTATTCTTTCGCCAACTCTTTTTCATACCTGCATCCTCCGAAGCTTCGCCATCGCAAATTCTAGTTGCTCGACTGACGAGCTATTAGTCGCATTCTGCCAATCGTCATCAGAATCATTTCCATTGTCGGTTCCAGCAGCAGCTGTGGAACTGCCCTCGGACGCGTACGACCATGCGCCTGCAACCGACAGACCAATGAAAATGGTACGCCCGACACCTGTAAGAACTCCCTTCAGGCTCTCATTAGCACCTTGATTTGCTACTTCTCAGACGTCCCCGATCGGAGCTGCTCTTCCAATTTACCAAGTCTTGGCCCAAGCTCTTGTCTGACTAGATGTCTCTCGCTTTCCTCTAGCCGATTCAGTCGACTGTTAAGATCGTTAATCTTCTGAACACTAGTCTTAGAATATTTCTTAACAAGCCCTTCAACTTGGGTCTTGTCAAGTCCATATTTTAGCAATGTGAACTCGTGGGGACTGAATATGGAGACATTGGGACTGAATAGCGAGACGTTGATGCTGCGTCCGCTAGATTTGGAGTGGTTGGATGATTTCGAGGATTTAGAACCTTTAGGCTTCTGGTTCGAGGGCTTATTTTTCTTGGCCATAGCTTCCTTATCAAACTATCAGGTCGTGATCAGGTCTGCGAGCAAAACAATGGCTGTGGCTGAAGCTACAAACACTCACTTGGAACTAGCAATCGATTCCAGCACTTCGATCGGAGGCTCTGCTCGTCTCGCTAGTTAAAACTAGCGTTGGAATAGCTTCGCGGGATTCTGGGTTGAATGGCGAGTTTGTGGAAGGGTGCCAAATTTGCATGCAGTCGAGCTTTACTGGTTATCGCCTGACAGCCAGGCTCAAGCAACACGTGCAACGCGGGGTATACATAAATAGTAGACGAAGTTGACAAGGATCTTGATAAAGCCGATGAAACGCAATGACAAAAAATATTAGGTGAGTGTCAAGCTGTCAGTCCAATACAAGACACTGAACCTCAAGGCTTTGCCGTGCGTCCTGGCGTGTCCCTTCCAAGCCTCCAGGAAATTCGAATGAAGAATGAGCACAACGGATGAATCGTTTCCTCCCGGTGCTATCTAATTGCTGTAGGCTATCAAAACAGACGAAGACTAACGCTTCTGTCGGTTCCATGTTGCTCCAATACCAAAATCTCCGGTGTGGGTTATGCTTGACCGCGAAAGTTTGCCCGATATAATCAGGGTACACATGTGCCACGCGAACAAGATCGCTGTCAGCAGTAGAGGTTGTTTCAGCTACAGCCAATGGATGATCCATCACCTTTTCATTGATGGGTCTCCACACGTTCAGGAGGCGTAACCGTACATGTCCCAGCTTGGCTGCCTCGGATTCCGATGGAGAAAGATATCTAGATGCTCAAGCCCACGCCGCTTCTGGTGACTGATCAACATGTACTTTTCGGCCGGGCCGCTGCAGCTTCTCTCGTGGATCAGCCCGCCGAAGCACTGTGTCGAACACCAGCACGGTTCGTGCGCCTGGAACATGCTCCAGAATCAATTGCTCAGTCTGTTGCTTTCATACGGTCTCATTATGGCATCGTAAGAGCTCCACTGAAAGAATAGGTACAAAGGAGTGTTCGTCCAAGGAAGATAGTGCCTCACGATTCCGTAGGTCGCGAACTCGGACTTGATGGGGATCGTGAGTATAGTTTTTTTTTCCCCTGCACCGCACGGATGTTGCACGAGAAAGAAGGGCTGTGGTCCAGCCGCGGGAGGAGAGTAGAAATGTAGAGTAGCTAAGACGTCTCCAGATATGGTAATTGTTGGTGTGCATCCCGATCCTCGATCGGGCACCGTTATATTTCCTATATAGGAAATATAACGGCGCCGTACAAGCGAGGTACTTGCCATGGGCACAGAGTACATGGAGGTTATCGTAGAATACCGTTGCAAAATTTGAACATCAAAGAGGAATTTACGACGAGATTCAATGAATCAATGCTAGCATTTGCGCGACGATATTTCTAGCAGTGCGAATTTCGAGTCTCACAGTATCAGTACCATCCGGAAAATTCACTGATAATAGTTACTTAGGGTTAAATACGCATGATCTCTAACATGGCGGCCTGTCCAACAGAGCAGATTCTCGCCAGATTTGGCGTACGTGAGTAAGATTGTTCAGAAGGGAGCGTTTTTGGAGAAATAGCGCGAAGTTGCTGCTGGCGTACTTTGAAATATCTCTCTGGCTGGATACTGCAATGTTTGGTAAAGTATCGTTCAATAAATATCCCCTGATTGCCAACTCACCTTGTGTAAGGTTACGATTTTTGCTGATGAAATATTCTCAGATATTCATATCTGGTAATGAGTCGGTAGATCATTTCTTTCCTCACTCGTATCTACAATTAAGTCTGATTCAAGGTATCAGCAAGATCCAAAATTCCGATGTATTTTTCCAGCCTCAAAAAGACGTCGTCACCATTCCAAAATTCCTTGTCCCCGTCCTGGACCTGCTTCGGAACGCTTAGTTGCTCCAACGCAAACGATGCCCCGATAGATCCATAACAAGCAGCTTTGATTGGATCAGACGTTTTTAGAAGTCCAATACCATATGCGCCCAGAAAGGCATTGCCGGCTCCTGTAGGGTTAACCACCTTGGAATGTTGCTGGCCATCTGGTGTCGGCTCATAAAAAGGGGGAAGCCATTTAGGTATAGAATCACGCAGGCTGATCATTGATCCGTGCTCACCAGCTCTGATGACTACCGTGCCCGTCCTCCCTGGACTGACACCAGAGTCTAGAAATTTTCCGGCCAAGAACTCAATTTGGGCTTTGTCTAGAATTGACGGAGGAGATTCGCCCCATAAAGCAAGCAACTCGAAGTGATTTGGCGAAAAAATATCTACCCAGCGGACAGCTTCCAGGCATTCAGGAAGATATTCTGGTCGACAAAAAGGTGGCGCTGGCTCCCAAATGATGAGTGGTCGTTTCAAGATACCAGCCTTTTTCCTAGAGTCCAAGAGTACAGAAACCGTGCTTTGTGCGTCTTGGGGTGACGATAGGAAGTGGAACACGTTCGCTCCCAACACTCCACTTTCTTCCACGAGGTCAATCCCAACTCCGAGAACTGGAGTTGTATATCTGAAGGTTTTATCTTTTCGTGTCGCAACAGTCAGCTGCGTTTTAGATTGTGTATAGAATGAAGAGCAACGCACTTCCAAATGCAGTATCTTTGTATTCTAGCAATCCTCGTGTTGAGGGCCTGTCAACCTCTCTTTTGACAATCAATGTTGTACCCCAATTGTGGATGTCCTCCAAGATTCGGTGTGGGAAGTCGTTTCCGATGTGAAAGATCCATCCCAGCAAGCGAGCCTCAAACGACGGGAGGAATAATCGAGCGCCAAGTGATGCTACTCAACGACCGATAGTCATTTGTTAGCGTGAAGTAGCACGTAAATCGAGACGAAAAAGAAGCAGCGGGGTTATATACCGTAAACTCCAGAGCCTCCCAGAACATTGAGTAATGGTTCTCGATCGGGAAAACGAATCTCATCGAGTACCACGAGCCCAAGACTGACAAACAATAAATTTTGATTATCCATGATATTTTCATGCAGAAATTGGGGGGCTAAGGAGCAATGCGCACAGGTATGGGCGAAGTCGTTTTTAACGTTGTTTGACCAATATGCAGATAATTGGACAAGTGGAGTATCTATCATAGGACAGTAATTTGGTCCTGGTCCTTGGCTATGATGACCAAGGGATTAGAGCAACAACTTAATTAATATAAGATATTGAGCATACGTAGTATGAGAAAGAATGAGGCAGAAAAGATGGATTGGTTCGACTAACTAGGAGGAAGACTCCCAGGTGAAGACATTTTCACCTGGGCGCAAGATGGCTAGCCAAATCAGGCAGGCGGCCTGGTTCTGGAGGCCTGAGGCTCACAACATAAGATAGTCAACAGCTCTATCAGCCATTCAGATCCTAGACTTTTGCAAAGATTCTACAGTCTATAATAATGTGAAGACGGCATACAATGCGCTCTGGGACTCAATTGAGGCCAATCAAGCTCAGTTATCGTAAGAAGTTTGGTCTTAGACATATGATAGTAGTAATGATACATTCATTCCTACTCCGCTCGGGGTCATGCGTCCTCCACCTGGAACGGCGAGTCAGACTGGTATGTTATCTTTTCTACCTTTATACTCTTGATATTGATACTAACTATATTGCCCGTCAGAATCGGATATTAGACAACTGTAGTCATTGACTTTTCTTGCTGTGACGAGGAATACATCTTTTCGATAGGTTGGATGTGACCATATGTACTTAGAATTTAATGGACGGCCATATAGAAACCTCATAAAGATCATTTGGGTGTCCCTTGAGGACTAGCTAGGTGAGCGGATCCGCCAGGTCCATATTGAGCATGCGCCCGAACTAGGTAACTACATGGGGAAAAGCGCGGAGCCTGGAGAGATGCCTGGGGCGCCTATGAGGCTGTCCATCAGAATTTTTCAACAGAATCGAATAACGCTTCAAGTTCAGAATACAGATAATAAAAGGAAAAGAAAGCCATTCAAGTTATTGTGTCATCAGTCTGTACATCATTATAATTCATCTACAACGTCAATTTAGTACCTCCTTTTGATTCCCACCCAACACTCCAGTGGTTTCTTTGAGAAACCCTCGTGCGATTCTAACTTCGCCTGGTGCAGCTCAAAGTCGTATCGATGAAACGCAGTACCCACAATGAGAGCCAATTCCATATGTGCAACATTCTGGCCCACGCAAGCTCTGGGCCCATAGGAGAACGGATTGAAGCAAACCTTCTGCCGCGGCGTAAGGTTTTCAGGCAACCAGCGATCAGGATTGAATACCTCCACATCATCACCCCAGACATCGGGATCGTGGTGAATCGAGAAGCTGGGGACGGATAACACTGTGCCAGTTGGGAAGTGATGTTCCGCATATCCAATACCATGCTCGGCCATCACGATACGCGGTAACCCTAGGGATGAAGTTGAGTGTAGACGCATGGCCTCGTCAATGCATCTTCGAAGGTACTCCAGACTCCGGACTTGAGAAAATTGAGCAATCTCCTCCGAGGCTGGAATGGCTCCGTCGAGCTCTTTGCGCAATCTGGGCAGAATAGTGCCAGGGGCTGCACGTTCGCCAGCCAGGATGTAGTAGATTATGGCACAGGCAGTATTTGAGACCGTATCGCTACCAGCAATGAGTTGGGTGAGTGCTTCGGACACAAGCTCCTCGCGTGGCATGGGGTTTCCATCAGCGTCTTTGGCTCGAAGTAACATGTCGAGAATATCGTTTCTGCTTTTGCTGCTTCCATCCGTCTGCTGAGCTGCCGCAAGGCGCTTCTCGACGGCTGCCACGGCCATACCATGAAGATTTCTGACCGATTGCAATCCCTTGGAGAAAAATGGATCGGGAAGGTATCTAGCGTACGGTCTAAGATCTGGCAGTAATCCAAGAGTGGAGCTGACTTCTCCGCGCCTATTCAGCGTTTCTGCCCCTGGAACGTATGCGACAGGTTCTCCGGGTAGGCGAGATTCGCACAAATCCTGGCTTCGCTCGACCATGCCGAAAGGGGCCCCAAAGGCAAGGTCGCCAATGATGTCAAATGCAATATAGGTGCACCAAGGCATCATATTCACCTTCGAGTATGTACCTTCGGGGGTTTGGGCAGCCAATTTGTCTAGCTGGCGGGTCCATCGTCGGAGGTTGCTCGACATATGCGTTTCGAAAGCGTACACCGAAGCAGGTGAGAAGGCGTGGGCGATAATCTTGCGCTTCCTAGTGTGCTGGACACGGTCCCTGACATTGAATACACCAGGCACACCGGAGATGAAAGCCTCATAAAAGTGGCTTTCTCAAAGTCAGTCCATGTACAGCCAATTATGTCTATTTCGGGATGCATACTCTTTGAGAAAGCCATTCCCATGCGCATAGACGGTGTGTAAACCCTCGGGTGTAGCGATTGAGACATGGTTGAATCCAACCCGCACGACTTTGCCGTACTTCTTGTGCGCCCAATCTACCCAGGCATATTTCTGGCCATTTCTCGCACCAAGCGCTATCCATATATTACTGAACTTGCAGATGAAGGGGCCGGGAACGGGTCGAAGGTCCTTGTATGTTGTGAAATACGGTACAACCCAGTAGGTGATGATCTGGAGCGGCACAAGGAGGCCGAGAAGAATGAGATAGTATGTCGGTTCCATTGTGATTGAGTTGTAGTTCAAAATATCTCTATGGCCTAACTTGGAGTTTAATAATAAGATGCTGACGTCCACATCAGCTATTTACTCCCACCCTCAATAAGCCCCCACCCAACTTTCTTAACATTAGGGTACGTAGTGGATTGAGGCATTCATTTAAACTAGGATATGCAGCGCCAGGTCATGTCTTATATGTACCTCCACATTGATCTGCAACACCAATCGATTCCCGCTTTTGATAGAGGGCACTAGTTAAGCAACAGGTACCGCTACTACCGTACGATGATAACCCCCACCTTTGGCCTTTGGTAGACATATGTGAATGTTTCATAGATGAGAAAACTCGGGTTTATGGTCATGGTCTTGAAGCAGCTATGGAAAAGCATTGATATATCTTCCTAGGTAGATGTCTAGGATGCAATACATGCAGGTTGGCGAGGTGAACCGACATAATTTTGATGATTCTAATATATAAACCTCCGTAGGCATGGTCCACATGTCATTTTCAATATTTCGTTATCTTATCTTAATTACACATAGTACGATCATCTCCTCAACTCGGTGACATGTCTACATATCCATTCAAGAGTGGGGGATATAATGCATTAACTATCTCAATCTTCAAGTGAAAGTCTTCCGTACAATTGCTGTTCAGATAATCATAGCAACCCTAACCGCTCTCTACATAGGGCTATGAACTAAATAAAGTCTGTAAACCCCGTTGATAACATAGACCGAAGCCCTTCCCTACCCTCCTTTACTCCATCCTAACAACATCAGATACATTCAAACATCAACCTTGACAATCTTCCCCCGTCTCAACCTCATACACATAGCCCTGGAGTCTGTAACGGGAACATCAAGAACCAACGGGCTATTCCTCAGCGCCTTCTAAACATAATAAATAAGTAGCATTATTCAAGAAAACGCAAGTTAATGAAATTCTGATAGTATATGAAGCTTCTAATATTATCAACTGTACTTAATCTATTGATCCGTTGAAATCTTGCGTTCCCTTGTTGTTTGCTTAATCACCTCTCTTCGGAGTTTGAGCACGGAAAATGAAAACAGAACCCACGACCCAAGTATGAACAGTTTTAAAGTTGGCTCGTAATGCGCTCTCAAAGTCGTATGCGTTGTCGTTCGTATTGTAGAAGATGCCATGATTCAAGCATCCCCGTCGAATAAACGCCGCGAACCAGTTGTCTTGCCGAACTCCCTTTCCAAGCACGTTGGCTCCATGGATGACACCATCATCGGTCATGTTTTGCTTGATATGGTTGAATATTCCACATTTATCCTCTAACGTGCCAGGAATACAGTGCAAAAGGTAATACATCGAAACACTATCGAATTTATCTTTGGTCGGGAGCGGTTGCAAAATGTCAGCCACAATTCCTTCAGCATCCGATCGTTTGGAACGCGCAAGAGCAACTTCCAGAGCTTGCTTTTCATTGTCGACAATGGTAAGGTGTCCCGATGGTGGAAATTTAACTTGGCGCAAGTAGTAGCCTGTCCCGGCGCCAATATCGAGGTGCTTCTCTCCGACGTTGGCACGAAAGAGTGGAACAAGGTACTGTAGCGTGCTGCAGCCCCAGGCCCATGTACTGACCACTCCCAGAACCCAGAAATCGTATATTGCCAAGCGCCACGGAGTGTAAAGCGGCTTATTTTGCAGGTCGTTAGGTCTATCGGATTTCATTTTTCCTATTTGCAGGTAGGTGCAGGAGAGTTGTAGTTGAAAGTGAAAGGATGGAATTGAGGAATTATCTGCGTGTTTTCCTGGCATGTCTGTTATTTATCATACATTTCTCGCTCGGAGGACAATAGTAGGTAGTAAACCAGGTTCCTGTCAAATTCCGAACTTAGGGCTTGCCGGCTTTTACCACGGATTTTGTATCGGCTTTTGTACTATACATACATACATGCATACATAAAGTACTACATATCGTAAATATTCCTTGAAACCCGCAAGTCTAAACAAATATCCTGTTCCTATATAAATAATGATGGCATATTCTAAATTCTCTGAGACTCTTGCTACTGACCATGTCAATACTTGGGTAACTTTCACGCCCACACCATGAAGAAGGAGGTCCCAGTATGTCATGCACCAGTTCTTATTGTTGGTGCCGGCATATCTGGTCTTTCAACTGCCCGACTACTCACCAATGCTGGGATACCAAATATTGTCTTTGAGGCTTCCTTACGCGACCGCAGCCAAGGTTTCTCCATTTCCCTACGTGACTGGGGATATTCCGCTCTTCTCGAGGCTCTAGGAGATTTACCGATTTCCAGTCTTACAAAATTCACTGCTCCCGACCGTTACTACGGTGCAGATGGGTGGATTGACCAAATACTGCGTGATAACACGACCGGCAACGTTCTAGTGGCACCAGATCCAGAGGAGAAGACGTCCATCGTACGTGCCAACCGTAACGCCTTGCGTGAATGGATTACCGATTGTGGAGAGGATGAGATCGATGTACGGTACGGCCATAGATTTGTCAAATGCACTGGAAGGCCAGGTAACGTCGTCGCCTCGTTTGATAACGGCTCCAGTTACCAAGGATCATTGCTTATTGCTGCCGATGGTGTCCATTCGACAGGTATGTGTCTAGTTTTGCTTGACGCTTTCGCTGCGTACATTATCTAATTGTACAATTTCGCTCATTCACCTTTTCTGCACGTGCTTTTGTAGTCCGATCAAATGTGCTTCCTCACATTACTCCTGAAGTCGTCCCTGTAGTGGTGTACCATGGCGAATTCAAACTAAGCCACGATGAATTTAATCGTCTTATTGGACCCTTTATTGGAAAATCAGCGATTCTTGCCGGCGTGGGTGACGGGTTTAACACGCCCATTACCATCTCTAATGTAACCGAGTCTCATGTTCACCTAGACTGGTCCTACTCTCGGCCAGCTACTGGAGATGCAGACCCCTTGTATCGACCTAATGTCTCTTCCCAGGAAGCGAAAATGATTCCACAGGCTCTTCTCGACGAGATATCATCACGTTCTCTTGCTGAACCCTGGTCATCGGTCCTGAACACCGACACAATCAAGAATCATAACGTATTTCTATGGACGAGCCGGTGCGTATTTGTGAATCTTGAGGACATCGCGCAAAGTACGGCACAGGGTGTGGTTTTTGTTGGAGATTCCTGGCATGCAATGCCGATATTTGGCGGAGAAGGGGGAAATCACGCTATTGTGGATGCTGTTGAGCTGGCTCGGGCCATTATTGACGGAAAAGAGGATGCCAAAGGTGACGTAAAGAGCCTGATTGATGCATACTACGACTCTTCCTTCAGTAGATGTCAGAGTGCAGTGAGGAGGTCAAGGCAGCGTTTCTACGTGTTGCATCGGTCGATGCAAGAATGGAAAGACATCAGCTCAAAGCGTCGACATCAACCGGCCCCTTAGATCTACGCATATACCTATATAATATATCTGTTTAACAATGCCTAGATATCTCCTTACAATACTTGCGTTCTTGTATCCAAGCCAGAAAAAAACACCTCCCAATACCACATCATCCCCGGGATTATGGACACAAATTAAAAAAGAAGAAATTCCAATACCAACTGAGAAAGAAAAACTTTATGTTGAAAGGCAGTCTGGTGGCTGAGCGACCAGCTGTTGCCTAGTATAACAACGAGGGTAATAGTATTCATCTATCTCCACTTAGGTTCTCTATGCCAAATGAGGTTTCTTCTTGGACCCCTGGGAGGTTTCTCTTCAAGGAGAATTGCTCAATGCGCGAAGAGACATGATGGAGCTTTGTCTATGGAGAGCCTCATAAATACAACGAAGCATCGCTGTAGCTACATAGGTACCTAGGTAGCCCTTGAGAGTTCGGCACAGAGCCCGAATACGTATGCAAGCTATGACAACTACCTAGGTACCAGGTAGGTATAATTCGACGTATACACACCCGTGGACATCCATACACATACCACAGTAATTACCCTACACTCATCCGGAGCATAAGCACAAACAAGTGGAAAGATTTATAAAATCGAAGCGATATATCTTGTCTTTGGTACGTTTCTTGCACTTAGCGATCTAAATTTGCATCCGAGCCCGGACATAGATATATACCTAGGTATTGTAAACACTCCAATCTCGTTATTACGATGAGTATACAAACCATTGTCTCATAGTTGGATCACCAGGCTCAAATCCAACTTTCCGATCCTCCACGAGTTTCCACAGGGTCTGAAGAAGGGAGGGTATCAAAACTTTATCGACCGTCTCTGGATTAACATCACCGTACAAGCGAGATACAATTTCCCTGATGGTCAGACCCCCCTTGTTACCGGCCTGGCCCAGCCGTAGAAGTTCCAATCTTCTTCGCTCGAGTATTGCATAAACTTTATGTTCTCGAGCCTTTTTATGGTTGATATATTCTGTTATCTTCTGAGGCATATCCGCAATTACCGCTCCATGTGCCGGATATCCCACGGCACATCTCTGCTGCTCCATGATAAACAAGCTCTTCATGTATAAACCCAGATCCTGTACAACAGAAAATCCATGCCCCAGGACGTTGTCGCCGCTAAATAGAGCGTTCTCTTCCTCGAGTACGAAACACATGTGATCAACCGCATGGCCAGGTGTAAACACAGCTCGGACTGCTGCTCCTTCAACTTGAAATATTTGCCCATCGTAAATGGGTTGCTGTCCCCTGTCTGGTTGATTTTTATAGATGTGGGACGATAGATGTTTTCTATACGCCACAAGATCCGGAACCCCGCCAGTGTGGTCTCCATGCCAATGTGTGAGCAAGACGTATCCGATCTCGACGTCTAGTTCTTCAAGAAGGCCAGTGATTCTTTTGCTCCAGCACGGAAACCCCTAGTTAATACGTCAGAGAAAGATATACGTAAAAGAAAGAATAAATAGATGAGTAAAAAGGAGAAATATGTGTATATTTCCCAGGATTTAACTATCTACTCACTTGCCCGGTGTCAATGAGGATACGTGATCTTCCAGTTCCCACCAGATAGGTGTTCGTTCCTTGAAGTTGCATAGGTCCGGGGTTACCCCCCAAGATTCGGATAACTCTTCTAGTCAAATGTTCAATGGCAGGGAGTTCAGGTAATTTCGACTGTTGTCCCGAAAGATATTCTTGCCAGCAAGCTTCGTCAAAAGGGATTCGAAAAGCCATGCCGCCTAAAGTGCATATCAATATCGACAAACCAAAATGAACAGTCACCGCATTTTTCTCAGACTCATGAATAGGACTACGACAAGACATTAGCGGTGATAAGATGGCTAGCACCAGGCTTGAGTTGTAAATCAAGCATTCGGCTTTTAAGATCTTAGCCCTACATGTATAACTAGGTAGGATTTTAACAGTACTTAAACCCGAGGCTTTCAGACACTAGTATTGACTCGTTGTCAGACGGCTTTTGCAATAGTAACTACTCGGACCCTGATTACAGTCCGGCAGAGACAGTGTATCGTACCCAAAACGAGGGCTGCGAATCTAGACGCATATCAACTCTGTAGTCATGGTGCTGACAACGATGATATCCACGATATTACGGCATGTTATCTAGATAAGTAATTATATTGGTAGACTGCATACATAGCAAACAATAATTCGGCAGGAAAAAGAAAATAATCAGTGCCACTGGGCGACGCTTAGGTATTTGTGAATCTCCGAGGTGCGATCTAAGGAAATTAGATACAAAGTACTTCTACGCTGAGGAATTATGGAGAAAGTAAATGAGGTAAGATTGTGAAATTTGTATTCCCAGATTATTTTATGTTACGTCACATTCTCTGATGGATTACTTCCATTTAGTTATTAGATTTCATCGTCGTCACATTTCTCGCATTCCGTGATATGTTAAGTGAGAGAGGAGACATCCGATATGTATGTAACCTTGTACCTAAATAACCACCGAATCGAAGAGATTATTTCGATTTTAATCAAGCACCTTAACAAACAAGGAGCATGATTGATTATAAGCCGATTAAATCCCGATTCAGAAGTGCAGCCGGTCTCAGGTGGCAAAGTTCGTGAGTTGTAGGTTAAAAGCCGGTATTTGTCTTTTACTAGGAAAGAAAGAACCTAACAGCAACGTTCCAAGGGAGAGATTGCATATATAAGCGATGGATTCTTTCTAGGCAAGACTCAAAGGAAACTCGCCAAATAGAGTCTTGCCCAACTCATAGGCAATTTAATCCAGGTTTCGCACCTCGCCTGACGCCATGGTAGACCACCCAGACAGCTCCCCCCAGAGGGTAATTTATTTCTCTAATGAGTTTCCGAACGACGATTTGAAAGAGTTATTTCGTCGGCTTCATAGACATGCGAAGGATAAACGTTTCTTTCTCCTTGGCAAATTTCTAGAGGAATGTACGGCGGTCCTGAAAAATGAGATTGCCAAACTTCCACCGCCGCTGAAGCAGATTGTTCCCCCCTTTAAAACAATTCTTGACCTTGTTGGCGCAGCTGAGTTTCGCCGAGGGCCACTTGGTGCGGCTATGGAGAGTGCATTTTTGACAGTGCTCGAGGTTGGGATGTTTATTGGGTAATCCATCCTCCACTACAAGATTGGCTTTCTACTTTGCTTTCGCCATGATGCTGATACCAGACTGTTCAGACATCATGAGGCTGAGGATCGTGAGCTCGATTTGATCCCGCACAAGACTGTCCTGGCGGGCCTCAGTATCGGCTTGCTCGCCGGTGCTGCGATGGCTCTGTCGAGCACCCTGGCAGACCTGGCCAAAAATGGAGCCGAAAGTGTTCGCATATCCTTCCGTCTGGGAGTATACGTGGACGATATTTCCAGCAAGCTTGAGGCGCTACAATCAGACAAGAGTCTCTCTAGCTGGGCCCATGTTGTCACCGGAATGGATGCCGATTCTATACAGGTAGAGGCAGACCAATACAATGCCGAATCAATGACACCCGACTTATTGAAGGTCTTCATCAGTGCCGCGGATAAGACATCAGTTAGTGTCAGTGGGCCGCCAAGTCGGATTAGAGCAGCATTCCAGTATTCGCAAGCTCTTCGGTACTCTCGGTCTCTTCCTTTGCCCGTTCACGATGGTCTGTGTCACGCAAGGCACCTGTACGGGCAGGAAAGCATTCGACAAGTCATCAATGAGGCAGAGTCCGTTATTCCCGTTTCGAAATCGGTGAAGTTTCCTTTGTTGTCTTCGCAAAGTGGCACGCCATTTGAGTCAGAGACAGCCAGTGACTTGTTCCTCGCGATTGGAACTGAGTTACTGACTGGGACGATCTACTTAGACAAGGTCACTCAGGGTATCATCGACCATGTTTCGAATGGACCAGAATGCCAAATCGATGCTTTCCGTTCCTCACTGGTTTACAAAGGAATTATCGAGGCTACAAAGTCAGCTATTCCGCAGGGAAATGTTTCAACTCGTGACATGGTCGACTGGGCGTCGGAAGATTTCACCCCGCGCCAACCCCGTTCGTGTGCCGATTCCAAGCTAGCGATAGTCGGTATGTCATGCCGTATGCCGGGGGGAGCAGATAATCTAGATCTTTTTTGGGAACTTCTAGAGGCAGGACGAGACGTTCATACCACAGTTCCTAAAGATAGATTTGACCTTGAGACACATTTTGATCCTGAAGGTAAGGTTGAAAATGCAACCCAGACTCCCTTTGGGAATTTCATCGATAATCCCGGGTTATTTGACGCTGGGTTCTTCAATATGTCCCCCAAAGAGGTAAGTTTTATTTCGCCCCTTTTCTTTCAACTACTCAGATATATGTGAATATGTTAGGAACTCCATATCTAATTCTCTATCAGGCTGAACAAGTGGACCCGATGCATCGTCTCGCGCTCATTACTGCCTACGAGGCCATGGAGATGGCTGGAATCGTGCCAGGACGTACCGCGTCTTCCCATCCGTCCCGGATCGGCACTTTTTACGGCCAGGCAAGTGATGACTGGCGAGAGCTGAATGGATCCCAGAACATTGGCACATACGCCGTGCCAGGGGGCGAACGGGCGTTCGCCAACGGCCGAATAAACTACTACTTCAAGTTTTCAGGTCCATCATTTAACATTGATACAGCTTGTTCAAGTGGGCTGGCTGCAGTTCATGCTGCATGTACGGCTCTCTGGGCTGGAGAGGCTGATACCGTTATTGCCGGTGGCTTAAATATCATCACGGATCCAGATAATTATGCCGGCCTAGGTAATGCTCATTTTCTTTCTAAGACTGGACAGTGCAAAGTTTGGGACCAAAGTGCAGATGGATACTGCCGCGGTGACGGAATCGGTTCGGTTGTCATCAAAAAGCTGGAGGATGCCGAAGCAGATAATGACAACATACTAGGGGTCATTCTTTCAGGCTCTACAAACCATTCTGCGAATGCCATATCAATCACTCACCCACATGCTGGTGCACAGAAGGACAATTACCTTTCTGTTCTTGATAGAGCGGCTGTCAACCCATTGGATATTTCCTATATCGAGCTCCATGGAACAGGAACTCAGGCGGGAGACGCAGTAGAATCCCAGTCTGTCTTAGATGTATTTGCACCAGCGTCCCCTCGGCGCCGATCTGATCAGCGGCTCCTGCTCGGTGCTGTGAAGAGTAATATTGGCCATGGCGAGGCTGCGGCAGGTATTGCATCTTTGATCAAAACCCTTCTTGTGTTTCAGAAGAGCATGGTACCCAAACACATTGGGATCAAGACGGTAATAAACCCCACGATACCATCCGATCTCGCTCGGCGAAATGTTGAATTGCCGTTGTCCAATACGCCTTTGCCACGGCCACCTGGTGGGAAGCGGATTGCTCTGGTCAATTCTTTCGGAGCGCACGGCGGCAACACTACTCTGTTGCTGGAGGACGGCCCGGAGAAGCGTAACCACCCAGCCGTTACTCGTTCTTGTCATCCTATTCTTCTCACCGCGAGGAGCAAGAAATCACTGCAAGGAAATATTCAGACACTGCTAAATTACATTCAGCAGGACCCATCGACAAGCCTGGCTGACTTATCTTACACTACATGTGCGAGGAGGATGCACCATCCTTTCCGCATTGCTACAACGGTATCGGACATTACTGGGCTACAGAAATATCTATCCTCTATGAAAGAAGATCCATTGTCTAACCTTCGGCCTACTCCAAGTGACAAACCGAAAGTTGTCTTCATGTTTGCCGGGCAGGGTACCTATTACTCCGGCATGGGTCAGAAGTTGCTATCCGAGTTTCCTCTCTTTCGAGACCAGGTTTTTCAACTTGACCGATTGGTCCAGCGTCTTGGGTTTTTGTCAATCGTTCCTTTACTTGAGGGAAAAGCTGATGCAATGACTGCCCCACCGACATTAGTACAACTTGCCATCGTGGTGCTCGAACTTGCGCTCGCCCGTTTGTGGATGGCTCTCGGTATTGAGCCCTCAGCGGTTATCGGTCATAGTCTGGGTGAATATACAGCCCTTGCTGTTGCTGGTGTCTTATCTGTTGCTGATGTGCTGAATTTGGTTGGTCGACGTGGTGAGTTGATTGAAGCGCGCTGCAAGTCAGGTAGTCACTGCATGCTTTCTGTTCGGGCCACTCCCTCAGACATTGAACAGATTGTGGGCCCTTCAGGGCACAGGTATGAATTGTGCTGTCTCAATACATTAGAAGACACTGTCATAGGCGGCGAAAAGGAGATTATCGACGATATACGCAAGGAGTTAGAGGCTAAATGTTACAAATGTGTCCAAATCGATATTCCGTTTGCTTTTCACACTTCGCAACTGGATCCCATTCTGGAAGATATCGAAAAGATGTCCCAGCATGTTCCCTACAAGGCTCCTACTATTCCTGTGCTTTCATCTCTCGAAGGAAGCGCGATATTCGACGGCAAGGCCTTTGATGCTCAGTATCTTCGTCGTGCTAGCAGGAATCCTGTCAACTTCGCAGGTACCATTAAAGCAGCAATTGACACTGGTATCGTCGACGAAAAGACTATGTGGGTAGACATTGGACCGCATCCAGTCTGTTCAAGCTTCGTACGGAGTCTGGTCCCAGGGGCCCGTACCATCTCCTCATGTCGGCGAAACGAAGACAACATTTCCACTTTATCTAAGAGCATGATTGCACTCCACCAAGCCGGTTTGAAGCTCTCCTGGACAGAGTACTTCCAGCCGAACGAGAAATCATATTCCCTTCTTGTGCTGCCTGATTACAGCTGGAATAACACAAACTATTGGATTCCATATTACGGGACCTGGACTTTGGACAAAGCTCACCTAAAATATGGCGAGCAAAACAAGAAAGAGCCCGAGCCTGCTCAGTTTATTTTGTCATCTCTCCGGACTTCCCTTGTTCACCATGTTACGCTCGAAGAGATTGACGGGGATAATGTCCGGCTTCACACCTTTTCTGACATGCAGCATCCGGACTTCCTTACAGCACTACATGGGCATAGGATGAACAAGTGTGGCGTCGCTACTTCAGTAGGTGCTCATGTGATCTGTGATATTTTGAATGGAGCTAACGCTTTTTGTTTCAGTCTATTTGGGGTGACATGGCGTTCACGGTCGCAGATTATCTTTACAAACGAGTTTGTCCTGAGCTAAACAACCCAGGAATGACCATGTATGATATGGAGGTTTTGCATGCGCAGGTAGCCAGCGTCGCCAAAGGTGTCAGTCAGCCAATTTTACTCGAAGCTCTTTGGAATCTATCTTCAAATGCCCTTAGCCTGTCATGGTATAACCCGAATGACAAGGCCAGTGAGAATCATTCGGAGTCCTTTGCAACAGCTACTATTAAGTTCGAGGACCAAACTCCCTGGAAGAATGAATGGGACCGTATGACATATCTCATTCTTGCCCGCATACAATCCCTCGAGGGACTCGCGGGAAAAGGTGTAGCCAATCGACTATCCAAGGACATGGCGTACAACCTTTTCAAGAATGTCGTTGACTACGCGAATCACTACCGTGGAATGGATAACGTCGTACTTCACAAATATGAAGCCAGCGCCGAGATCACGCTGGACCCAGATCAACACGGAACGTGGCATACGCCTCCTCACTGGATCGACAGTGTCTCTCATATTGCAGGTCTCGTCATGAACGCAAGCGATGCTTCCAACACCCGTGATTATTTCTTTGTGACGCCCGGATGCGACAGCTTTCGGCTCACGGAACCGCTTTCTGCAACGTTTCGGTATCGCAATTACGTGCGTATGACCCCCTGTGACAGAGAGCCTGGTATGTATTCGGGGGATGTGTTTATCTTGCGCGACGATGCTATCATTGGGAAGATCGACCAAATCCGGTTCCGACGAGTGCCACGACTGTTGATAGACCGTTTCTTTTCTCCGCCAACTTCGAATCAAGAATCGAAATCTCCTGCTCGGGCTATCAAGTCCCCTCCTCAAATGGCAGCCAAATCCCAACCGAAAACAACTCCAACCATAACCCAAGAGACCTTTCCCGCTTCAATTACGGCCTCGTCATCTTCTAGCGCTTCCAGTGATGCCGCAAGACATACACCCGTTTCTAAAGGCAGCAGTGCCTCTTCGTTGTACGAGCCGGAGAGTGCAGTGATCAAACCTGGAGTGAATATTTCCGATGAGGCTACCACCGTAAGAGTCGAAGCTGAAGCAACAGGTGCGCCTGCAAAACCCGAATCTGAAATTGCTGCTCAATGCCTCTCCCTCATTGCGCAAGAGACGGGAGTAAGCCTAGATGATCTCGATCTGTCCGCAACTTTTGTCCAGCTCGGAATTGACTCACTCATGTCCTTGGTTCTGACGGAGAAGTTCCGCGCCCAGCTCGGTATCGAGGTGAAAAGCTCGTTGTTTCTGGAATGTGAGACAGTTGCCGATATGAAATCGTGGATAGAGACATATTGTTAGGAAAAGAGTCAATAAGAGTGCTTGGTTCATCTTTTGTCTTTTACCGAGTGGTACTAGACTTGATTAATCTGCTAGCACTGACTTGGTAAATACCTGGGTATCGTAAGGTTCCAGGTTACTGTTTAGGAGTTAGGTACCTAATGTATATACCTACCTAGGTAGGTACATTGTAGGGTTCCAAGGTTGCTTCCGTTACTTGGGCTCTACCTAGGTAGGTAGCTGAGCGAGGCTTCTCTCAATCAAATATCGATGTTGTGTAGTCAAAATTAACTATGATTACATTGAGTCCTATTGTAATTCGCTACTTTGATGGTAGGTATACAGTATAGTTAAACCACGGAGACCAAGCATCAAGAAAGTGAGACAGCTGCTACAGATTGATGAGAAAACAAAGCTTGAGAAAGAATACAAAAATGAATTGACTAGCCAATAGACAGGAGATCATATCTTGGACTGTTCTTACCTAGAAATACAAAATTGCAGTACTGTTTATTTCCTCTTGCTGTACTGAAAATCAGCGGGTCTATTGCTTGTGTATCAAGTTCGATCTACTAAACAGTTTCGGCTCTCAAATCATATTCGGAAGGGGCAAAGTCCCAAATGGAAGATCAAAGAAGATCTCATCCCACAAATCTAAAACATCTGGAAATCCAGAAGGAAGAGGATCGGTTATATAATCGCTGCCGTTCTCCGGTATACCGGCACCTTTATCGACTCCGGTACCGAACAATGCATTATCCCACTCCAGCGACGACAATTGGGATGTAGATTCGAAACCAGGCGAAGTATGTGTTATCCTAGAAGTGTTTGTGCCCCATGGAGAAGGATGCGCACTAAGGTTATCCACACCAAGTGATGTTCCATATGGTAACGATGCAGTGATTTCCTTTGTCGGCAACATCTGTTTCAGAATTTGTAATTGATGGCCGTCGTAAGCATTCGCCTCCATATCAGGAGTAGTGGGAGCGACCTGGTCAGTCATAGTCGTCAAGCTACTGGTGGTATCAATTGCGGCGTCCTCACGAAGGACAACTTGGATTCTCACGCGAGCTCGCATCAGCATTTTGTGAAGGGAATTCTTTGACTTTTCCTGCAGGGTCAATTTAACGCAATGGCTGTATGCGGATTCCAAAAGAGGACACGCCCGTCTCAGCAAACCCGCGTCTGTGCATGTATAGCATTCTACGAGAGCGACGGCGAATGCGTGCCAGGGGACAGTAATATACCAACGGAAACCTTCGCTGCGTGGGTCCTCCTGCATCATGCGAGCCTTGTCGAGGATATTTAGCGCTAAATTCAAGACGTCAGTTTTGAATTGTTGAAGTTCTGTGGCTGGAGGCCTTGGTGGTGGCGAGTGGGACTGCTCATTCTGGTTTCTGCGATCTGGTCGGAGAAATGGATGCATTGCCAGCAACCGTGTGGCAGATACAAGACACTGCGTACCATGCCATGTGAACCATGCGTAGGGGGATGATTCAGGGTCACAGAAATGCAGAAGGTCAAGTGCCTTCCTTTCAAAACTCTTCGCACGCCGCTGACGTGTTGCAAGATCCGGAGTCCAACTGGTCCAACCAGACTGGTCGGTGGAAGACGGGCCAGACGTACTGTCCTCCTCGTTAGATTCCCCTTCATCGTGGACTGGCCTTGCTATTCGTCCACCTAGCTGAGCATGGTATGTAACGAGGGAGAATGTGGTGTCAGTAAGGCCCTCTTTATGAGGAACGTCGCCTATAGTAGAGCAGTTAAAATCGGCATCGTTAATATTACGAAGAAGCGGGAGAGAAGAAGCGACTTCATCGGGAGATATAAGCGGCATAGACCCTTCACTAAACGAGGCCTGCAGGTCCATGAGGCAGATGGTGAGCCAAAGTCGTTTTCTCATTTGCCGATCATAGAAAGTCTGGTTAGGACTTCCATTAACATCAAGACCGAGTGACTTGGCGACCCTCACGGCAACGGCTATAAGCGTCCATACCGCGCGGCTTGGATCTTCCGTCCTTCGTCCAATCTAGGAGAAGAGGTATGTATTTGTCAGTGCATAGCTCCCTGGCTTGACGTGAACTAGAACTTACCAGGTATAAAACAAAGGCTTGAAGGACGGTAATGTCATCAGTTGTGAGAAGGCCGGCCTTTTCGATGGCTGCTTCGCACTGCAACCTGTATTGTTTAACATGATTACCTTTGTCCGTTTGGAACAACGAGTAGCTCTGAGACTCCGTCATGCTGACAGCCGCGATATAACAGACTGCCAGTCCAAGGGCGTTTAATGAGGGATGATCTTGGTCTTCTGGATAATGCAAATACCTGTTACCAAGCACAATCCAGTCGGTGAGAGACGGTCGATGGAGGATTTTCACGACAGGGTCAACTTGTTGTAGATAGATATGACAGAGCTCTCTGGTCATCGCATTCCTAGAAAACCCCGTACGATTTCCCAGGAAAAGGGGATTCAGTTCTTCCGTGCTGGAAAGTCGAAGAGGCGTCGTAACAGAGCTTGCAAGGAGAATATGTTTGTTTTCAACCGAGCCAGCAGCTCCTTGAGCAGCATCTATGATGTTGCGAAGTTCTCGGATCTGTTATAATCAGCATGCCGTTCAGTACATGTGCTTTGTCCAGCAACAGCCAGTAATACCTCGTTGACCAAAGGATCCAAGGAGAATGACTCATCCGAAGCGCTCAACTCAGTAGCCATGCTCTCGAGTCGATGAATCTGACGGCTTATATCCTGAATTCTGTCCGAGCCATGAATCCGCAGGTTTTCCTGCGGGGAAGATCTGGCTGTATTTACAGTCCACTGTTGCTTCGCTTGACTGGCGTGACGGCCGCGAGGAAGACGCATGCGGCGTATGGGCACACAGGCTACCCTGGCATTTCTGCAGTTTGTACATGGGTCCAGTTTGTCGCATTTCACCTTGATAATGTTAGCGCTAGCCTGTGGCATGGAGGCCGCCAGTGTACCTTGCGTTCTCGGCAGAGCTCGCAGCTAAGCTGCGGTGTTCGTCCTGCATTAGGCCGTCTATCAGAGGTTGCTGGCGTGGGCAGCATTGTTTGCAGAACGTTGCTCAGTACAGATCGATCCTGGTCCTGCCGTACCTTTGCTGCCGGCCGTTCTCGATGACCAGTGTAAAGTTGGTGAATTTTCGGACAAGTATCAGTCAGTCTGATAGTTACCGAGGCATCTACTGCAGGCAAATTGGGGCCGACTTCCAGGGTTTTATACCAATACCTGAGATGTTTGAAGTAGTACTAAGTAGTAAGTAGGGACTTTTAGCAAGGACCCACTGTAAGGCTGGCGCTGAAATGCGGCCAAGAATGGTTTAGTGGGATAGAACTAATAAGACTGGCAAAAAAATGATAATGTAGAGTAAATTGCACGCTAAAATAAAATTAACCTTTATAAAATGGCCATTTTGTAGATCTGGCTGAAATAAGATAAATTATTAATCCGTGCTGACCACCTTGAACTTGCCGCTTATTTATTAAGAAAAGCGACATACTTTGCTATACTATTCTTGGCCACATTCCAGCTTAGCGCTTTACAGTGAACGTTGTCAACTTGTTAATGTTGGGATATATTCCCTTGTAGGTTCAATTCCTATTGGCGACACTGGTGCAGTGGGATCCGGGGATTCTAACACCACCGGGCAATTATATCCCGAATTCCGCTGGTGCAGTCACTGCAGTGGATTGTTTCTGCGAGTGGGTCCTTGCTAAAAGCCCCTCGCATGTACATCCGCCGCCCCAACAATGGGATTTCTGGAGACTGGCCCATTGGTCGCCTCAATGCCCCTTGGCTATAATAGGAATATGGCCCCAAGCAGCCGCCCCTTGAACGACTGCTAAAGACAGCTAGCGTGCTGATCTCGGTGAAGCACGTGGGGGATGAATTTTAAGGGTCATGACTCATGATACGAATCTGATGTCTGCGCGCACTACCTAGGTACACACCAAAGTGCCTAGGTTCTCCATACGATACCTAGGTAGGTAAGACAAGAGAGGAAGATACTGGCTGACAATCTCAGATCGTATATACACCTCTGTTTGTTTGATGTATACGTTATACGATATACTGAACCCTGGAGGGTTAAATATGTACTGGAATCGGCCTACTCCGTACTGCGTACTGCGTACTGCGAGTCTGCGAGTCTGCGAAGGATCTACCAACTAAATTTTCCTCACCAGGCATAGTCACCCCCGCCAGCCTTTCTGTGGTCTCAGCCTGGGCTCCTTAGAGTCCGCGGGATCCGCGATGGTCGGCCGATGACGATCATGTTCGACGTTAGGCCCTTCCTTGAGATTGTCGTTGGCTTGAAAACGGATCTAGCAACTAGTACGTAGTATCATGCATGCAGTCACAAATTATGGCCGCAGATGACTGGTCATATAGTGGCAGTTATTATCTATAAATTCGACTTCCATTGTGGCAGTTCAATATAGAATCCGGATTGGATCATTTAATGCTCACTGTTAGACTGTTAGTATACGTAATGAATCCATAATTCACACACAAGGTTTATGACAAATACCAGACTGATCAAGAAAAATTACTCGCATGCAAGGCGAAACTAGGCTCTGTGTCACCATTGTTGAGCCATTCCTTCGGACCGAGATCGTTGAAGGATCTTATTCGCAAATGCCAATTGATGCATGCATGCATGCATGTTTTATGGGCGTTTGCACACTCGTACCGAGGTATATTCTTCCCAATGGCAGGGAGCCCCTTATCAGCACATTTACCGGGGTAATGAACAAGATTGCTAGCTACCTAATTTACCTGTAATGAGTCGTGGTTGATTTTGGATTTCGAAACGTACACATTTCTGTGGTTTACATACTGTTATAGAGACTCTAGTCACTTCCTTAATCTTGTCGAGATGAGATTCAAGAATGATATTTAGCTATCTGCTTAATCAGATTGTTATTTTGTCTTCCACTTAGTAGCCCACAGATTAGGTAGTCAAGACATCATTCGCAATAGATATCCAATTGTTCTGCTATGCTATAATATAACGTCCTATTTTACAAGCTCCTCCCTGGTTGTCTCTCTCACCATAATATTTCAGCCCATGTCTTTTCTTTTGCGAGTCGATTCACCTAGCAGGCTGGACCGCAACTTTATCTGACTTTGGAAAAGGAAAACGAAAAGAATGGAGAGAAAGAAAATAACCTCGGTATGACAAGAAAAAGGAAAAGGCAGAACAGAAAGCTGAGCCCAGCCCAAACCAGCCGAGTATTTGTTTTTCTCCATTCTCAAAATATATCGAAACAGGGGCGTTTGCCAAAGTAAAGAAAAAGAAATATTTTGCAACCACCCATCAAAAGCCAAAAACTTTCGTTAGCCAGCTAGCAATACAAAGGGTTCGAAAGAATATTAAAAAAACCGAACTTAGAAAAAGAAGCAAAGAGCTCATTCGGCATGGATGGAATATAAAATCATTTAGACAATGCGTAAAATCAAGACGAATACATGAAGTAGAAGATAATGGTAATAAAAAAAAATTAATAGAGGAAGAGGGCATGACAGAATCAAAAATGAAGAATAGAATTAGTAGGACACGTAAATGTCGAATTAGAATGAGCCACCATAGATAAGTCAAAAAATGGCGGCAAGGTTTCAAGAACAACAACGAAAAACAAGACATGAGAGGTTTTTATTTTGCTCCTATCTCCTCTTCAGCCCATCCCGGAAGAGAGGACTCGTTCTGAATAGCTAGACCAAAGCCACTGTGATTGAGCCCACCCAGAGCTGAGCCGAAGCTGGAAAAGCTCCCCTGGGGCTGATGAGACAAGCCAGAACGGCCATGAGACGACTGGTTGCTGTTTGGTCCGAATGGCTCTTGAGAGAAGGACGGCAGGCTGACAGCGCGGGAATGCTGGATTCGAGGGACACTGAGACTATTTGCGGAGCTGTGAGTAGGGCCATTGGCAATACTGAGGAACCCATTAGAAGCCTGTCGTTGATGAAGGGTGTTTTCGATAACTCCATTGGATATCTCAGTAGAGCCGGCTCCATTGTACAGTGTTGCCTGTTGATTTGCGAGAGCCTGTTGCTGCTGTTGCTGCAAAGTCGCCAAAGTAATGGGATCCGTCAGACGATTTTCTTGATCCTGGCCTTGCTGAGTAGACACCTGATTCAAATACATCGTGAGAGGGTTACTATTCCCAGTGTTCAAGATTGATGAAGGAGACGACAGATTTTGCAAAGGCGGGCGGTTCTGCTGTCCGCCCTGCGAACCCGATGATCCTGGGGCGGGGGAAAGCGCTGGTCGGGTTGGGCTGGGCTGGGAGCCCTGGCTGCTACTGTGTTTGAAGCCGTTCAACGGAGATGGCGACTGCTCTTCCAAGCCACTACGGTTTTGCTGCTGTTGATTGCCATTGCTCGCCTGACGAGGGGGATTGCCACATCGATCTTTACCAAAGTTGATCTTGAAGCGCTTGTATTCTTCGCGACCGCGCATTCCTTCGATGGCTTTGATGGCATTGGCGATGTTGGTGAAGTTAACAAATGCGCAGCTCTTTTCCCTCAAAGTATTGACGAGCTCAATCTCTCCATATTCAGAGAAGTCTTGACGGAGGCGTTCCTCAGTCCATGTCTCGTCTAGATTGCCAATATACACATTGCGAGAAGCCCCTCCACTGACTGCAAGAGCAATAGCAGGTGGGAGAGCACCAGAGTGCTTACCCCATCCAATTTTCAATCGCCGGTTGTGGATCATCAAGCCCTGAAGGTTGCTCAGGGCATAGAACGATGCCGCCGAGGTTGGGTCGATGAATGTGACGAAGCATATATGCTTGTCGGGAATATAACGAATATGATGCAACAGGCCGCCACGGACGACATTGCAGATTTCTTCGATGGTAGTTTCAGGATGAATATTCCCAAGATAGATGGTTCGGTTTCCGAGGTTGTTAACACCACCCGCCGTGGTTGCGACAGCGGCTGCAGCAACTGATTGTTGAGCAAGCGCGTTGGAAATCAGATCCCGGTCTGCACTGTTGAGAACGTGGGCGTAACCAGGTGCAATGCCCAAGTATTGAGCGGCATTCTGCTGCTGGGTCTTCGATACATAAGCACAGCGATCCTTGCCGTAGAATACCCGCCGGGGAGCCTGCCATTTGGACTCTTGAGGAAGCTGAGCCACTGCTTTGATGGCGTTACTGATGGATAAAAAGTGCACGAAGCCAATGGCTTTCTCCCTGACAAGCTTTACAGTGTCAATTGGGCCGAATTTGCCTAAATCTTCCCGTAACTCCTCCTCGGTGATGTCCTCGGGCAGACTACCCAAATAAACATTTCGAGAGGCGCCCGACTGCTGTACCGCTACAGCGACAGAAGTTGGGACCTGAGAGGGCTTACCCCAGCCGATCTTAATATCGTTGCCCTTGATTGACAACTTCTTCAGGATGGCATCAGAATGGAAATGGGTAGCAGAACTGCTGTCAAGGAACGAGATAAAGGCACAGTTTTTGTCTGGTAACAAACGGACAGACTCGATTTGGCCACTGCGAACGTGATTCAGAATTTCTTCTGCCGACGTCTCCGCCGGGATGTTGCCAAGGTACACAGTGCGGCTGGTGCCTGAAAGCATACCATGTCCCAGGTGGGCGTTCGATGCACCAAAAGTAGCGTTGGTCAAGCCAGGGAACCCACCAATTGGTGATTGTGGCCCTGCTAATAGCTGAGAGCCAGGGAATCCATCTGCAGCAACAAGCCCGGGATAGAGCTGGGAAGTCAAAGCATTTTGCTGCGCCTGAGTTGGACTGCCTAGTTGGTTCTGACCATTTTGGTTGTGAGCGGAAGTTGCTTGGGAGAAACCACCGAAACTGGCGAATTGAGGGGACGCGAAAGCGGACGGGGTGCCAGGCTGAAAGGGACTTCCAAGCAGAAGCTGGGACGGAAGGAGAGGCGTGACGTTCATGTCGAAGCCGGATCCCAGGTCGTTGCCGTTCTGAACCAAGGATCCAGTGTTTATAGCGGGAATGTTTGCTCGTCGAGAATCACGGTTCCCGAAACTTTGCTGTAGAGAGGGGTTATTGGAAGTGAATGCGCCGTGGGAAAAGCCAGTGTGATCAACGGTGAATCCGGACAATTTCGACACTGACGGTAAACGCGAGTTCTTCGAATCCGCAGTTTGCATGGCGAGCATGTGCGGTGGCAGGACAATGTTGTCCCGTATATTCGACGAGAGTACAGCCGTTTTGACGGGTAGATGAGGTCGGGGACCTAATATTTACCGGACGCGTAGAGAAGTGACGAGATTGCTATGAACAAGTACAGTAGATTTGAGGTCAAATTTAATATACCATAAACAGGCCCTCGGGTCTAAAGGCGAAGCGCGTCTAGATGTTTCGGGCGTGTTTATATATAAGCAACGGGCGAATCGAGCGGCGCAACAGGTCCGGCGTCTTCTGCGAATATAGCAAGATAGAATGAATCGAGTCTGGTCTAACTCGAAAGAAGTACGCGCGCGATATAGCTAAGCGGATGCGAGAGACTATGACGAAGCGATGATCGATCGGACGACAAGTAGCGCACAGAAGTCTCGAGTTCGACGAAAGAATAGGTAAGAGCTGGATGGGACGGAATGAAATTAGATGAATTGATCGCGAAAGGATGAAAAGGGCCATTCAATGGAGGGACATGATCCCATTTCCTTACCTTTCCTAGGCCGAATAAACACAGTTATAGTTACCGAAGGAGAGCGGTAGTCGGAACGTGGATTATAAACGAGATAATAAATGCAATGGAAATAGAAGAAGAACGATTCGGCTTCTGGGAGGGAAGAGAAAAGAACGAAAGAAAGAAAAAAGTAAGGAATGGGAGAAAAAGGTATGCAGAGAAAAGAGAGACCACGAAGGAGGAGGAGGAGGAGAAGAAGAGAAGAAGAAGAAGGGGGGAGATGGAAGGAAAAGCGGAAAGGAGGACCAAGGGAAGGAAGCCGCGATGACCAAACGGGGAAAGGGCTGGCTGGGCTGGCACTAGCTGCTTCTGTTTAGGCCTTAGGCTCTTCAGCAGGAACCTGGAACAGGAAGTTGGAACACTGCATGAATTAAATACAGAGTAGTTAGTAGACGACTTATTATTACCTAGGTATTAGTATTATGGATTAGAGTGTCATATTATCCCGGCCAACTACGGAGTACGCAGTACGAAGCAGTGTGTAGTACTATGCATAGCTTCAGGCCTGAGGCTGAGATGAATAACGGTGGATCACTGGATACTCTAAGATGACCACGGGCGATCTCTGTTCCTCACGAACGATTCTGGACGGACCATAACTGAGTTATCTACATGCTGTATATTCGACGAACGATATTGACGAATCGTTCCTTTGTATGACTCCGTAATATACTCCGTATTGATTTGTCTTATGGTGTCGGAGTGCCATGTACTCTTAGTTCCCGCAGTTAACTACTAGTACTCCGGTAGCCTGTAGGTATTACTGCCGGTGTACCTAAAATCATCAATATTGAATAGTCAAGGACTCAAGGGGCCTTAACATGTAGTTAGCTATTCCGAATGAATGCCCGTTAAATACATCGGTATCCGGCTGACCAGGGGTAAGTACTCCGTACCATGGTGGTATGGCCCCATCCTACCTAGGATCCAATCAGGGCTGTACCGTAGAAAGGATGCTTCTTTCTAGTTTCTACGTTGTCCATCCCTTCTGGATGTCAGTAACTGCATATTAAAGTCAAGACTAGAGTCTTGCTCGAGTATTAACGCCCACTGGCCTTTGGAAGGGTTGTAGCCGTTCATTTGCGCCAGAGCAGTAGACTTGGTAGGAAAGCAAGTAAAGGGCAGGGCGAACAACAAAGTAAGGATGACGTACCGCTAGTCAGCTTCAAAGCACTCCGTATTATTGGACAAACAGGCGATTCTCCATTTCTCCTGCACGTTATCCTTAGTCCTCGCTAGCTGGTTAACCTACGTTTCGTGGCTTGCAGCTTTGCACGTAGGGCGGTGGTGCCTCGATAGGGCTTTGTCGATAGATAGCAGACCACTCTGCAGACCCGAATCGAAATGCATGCCGTACGTATGGCACCGCAAGCTGGATCGATAAATAATGGTGAAGTGTCTTGCAGCTTAGAAGTTCAATTCTATGTCTGGGCTGAAGGGAAGAAGAAAGAAAGAAAGAAACTCTTGTTTTTCCTCTGAGAATCTAAAATTTCGCCGGAGTGGGTCCAGCCCCTGACTAGCCTCGGCGCTAAGCTAAGAAAGGGTTAGATCGCGGGAGCGAGGTAACGTGACTCTTTTTGGAGGTTCTTCTCTCTGCAGCCAATCATATTCAACATTCAACATGCATCTAGCTAGCGATATACCTATAAAATCATAGGCAAATGATCCAGAATATACATGTCGCTGACTACGAGCAGTGTCTATTGCAACCTTTTCTACGTCTGACTTTTTAAGCGTGGTCGAAATAGAAGGGTCGGTCGAGGACTCGTCAAATCCGCAAGGAGGAAATACCTAGGTATGAGGGTGACTGATGCATCGAGATTTATCATGAAATGAATTATGCATCTGATAGAATCCTCGCGAGTGTTAGAATTATCAGCGTCGATCCATGGATGTTACTTGCATGTGGATGCCTAAGGCATCAACCGAGATAAGGATGGCCGCACAGTTGGGAGTTAGGTATCGCGACCCCTCCTTCTCCTTCCGCGGGCGAAAATCCGACAGGTCAACTTAAACTCATTCTTGCATTCGCCCTCTGTGACTCAGCATACCAAGTGCTGGCGACTACCTACAGTCCAAAGCAAGCCTTGTTCTAAAGGAACGTGCCAGAGTTTACACTGCATTGGTCGGTTTTCTAATCTCTGAGTCATACCCTCACTTCATTAAACAGCCAGGACGGCTCCTTTGGCTGACACCTGCTACTTTATCCGAAGGCTACTTTATCCGAAGATACAGGGCAAGACTGAATCTGAACATTAGCATGGCGACACCTGAACAGAAAATCTACATCGACGAGGATGTCGGGAAGGATGACTCCTCTGCCAGCGGCACCGAAGCCGCTCCCTACAAGACCCTACTCCACGCTATGCTGCAGCACGCTCCCTCTACCGAAGGAATCAAGTATCTAGTGCGCAAATCGCTTACAGGCGCTGTGGAAGAGGGCAATGAGGCCTCCCGCCTGGAGTGGAAACCTCCCTCCGCGTCGGCCATGAAGAAAATGACGAAACAGTATGAGGGGGCCCAGAAGAAGGCTGCCAAGGCACAGGAGCTTGCAATTCGCGAAAAGGCCGAGGCGGAGAAGCGTAAGGCCGTGCTTGAGGAGGCCAAAAAGGTCGTCATCACAGAGGACCCTTCGCTCCCAAAGCCAGTGCGCATTCGGCTAGATGTTACAGACCCCGCGATCATCAAGCTGCGTGCGCCAGAATCCGACGAGCCTGGCACTCGTGTTCGTGTTCTAGGTCGTGTGCATCGCCTGCGGTCACAGAAGGATGTCATTTTCATCACACTTTCTGATGGCTACGGATTCCTTCAGTGCATCCTGATGGGCGATTTGGTCAAGACCTACGACGCGATGACACTGACCCTGGAGACGTCCATTGCAATCCACGGTGAGATGCGCGCCGTGCCTCCCAAGCAGCATGCGCCCAACAACCGAGAGTTGCACGCAGACTTCTTCACGATCATCGGCAAGGCTGCAGGCGACAAGGAGGCCATAACCAACCGTGTTTCGCCGGACTCGGATCCCCAGACACTGTATAACAACCGACATTTGGTTCTCCGCGGTGAGACATCGTCTGCCGTAATGAAAGTGCGAGCAGCAGCTTTGAGAGCCTTTAGGAGAACATTCGAAGAGACCAAGATGTTGGAAGTGACTCCGCCTTCGATGGTGCAGACACAGGTCGAGGGTGGCAGCACGCTGTTTTCGTTTGACTACTACGGCGAAGCGGCGTATTTGACACAATCTTCGCAGCTATATCTCGAGACCTGCTTGGCGTCTCTTGGAGATGTGTTCTGTATCTGCCCATCGTTCCGTGCGGAGAAATCCCTTACACGGCGCCACTTGTCCGAGTACACGCATATCGAGGCAGAATTGGACTTTATCACTTTTGATGATCTCCTTGACCACCTTGAAGAAGTGATTTCTCGCGTAATCGGGTATCTGCTTGCAGAAGAGCAGACTGCTCAATTCATCAAAGAACTCAACCCAGATTTCAAAGTCCCACAACGTCCATTCAAACGGATGCGGTACTCCGACGCAATTGAATGGTTGAAAGAACACAACATCCCTAACGAGGAGGGTCAGCCACATAAATTCGGCGATGATATTGCCGAAGCCGCAGAGCGCAAGATGACTGATATCATCAACCAGCCTATTTTCCTGACGCATTTCCCGGCTGAGATCAAGGCGTTCTACATGAAGAAGGACCCACAAGACCCCCGTGTCACGGAGAGTGTCGACGTGTTGATGCCTGGCGTGGGTGAAATCGTGGGAGGAAGCTGCCGTATCGACGACTGGGACGAGTTAATTGCGGCTTACAAGCGAGAGGAGATGGACCCATCGCCGTACTACTGGTACACCGACCAGCGAAAGTACGTTGTCCCCCCAATCATCCTGTCTTAAAGCCGAGAAAATGTAAAAAATTACTAACGAGCCACTACTCACTTTGCAGATACGGAACATCTCCCCATGGAGGCTACGGATTGGGACTTGAGCGTTTCCTAGCCTGGATTTGTGGCCGCTACACGGTCCGCGAGTGCTGCTTGTATCCGAGATTCACGGGTCGCTGCACTCCGTAAATTTATGAAACTGAATACTACATCTTTTGAATGTTTGATTGATACTTTGGCGGGTAGCTAGTCACAGTCTTATCGGGAATAAAATTAAAGAGGGACGAATAAATATTTGTTTGATTGCTTGAAGTGAAGCCAGTATCGCCCGTCGTAAGAATAACCATAGTAAACCCTAAAGACACTTCAAAACCAAATGGAGTATCAACACATTGCCACAAGATTTAAAAAAACAAGATGAATAAAAGATGAATAAAAGAGAAAAGAGAAAAGAGAAAAGGAAAAGAAATTGTGGTACTTTTCCCGTGTATGACCCATTCCATGCATTATATGCTATGCTATGCTATGCAAGTTTAGATGTTATGCTTTCAACCAAATCCCGCCATGATGGGCAGGCACAACGTCAACGTCAACGTCAACGTCCACGTCCACATCGACATCGTCATCATCAACGACATCGACATGC
This sequence comes from Trichocomaceae sp. PYS4502, assembly GCA_023625875.1. Classification (NCBI taxonomy): domain Eukaryota; kingdom Fungi; phylum Ascomycota; class Eurotiomycetes; order Eurotiales; family Trichocomaceae; species Trichocomaceae sp. PYS4502. The sequence continues at coordinate 94,281 of JAMAFX010000072.1, forward strand.
TCCGCGTCAGCCACGGCAACAGCAGTAACAGCAGCGGATGCAGTCTTGCCGCTACCCGGGGCAAAAATATGCGGCACAACCAATTCTACACCCTTGGGTGCAGCCGAGAAAGACGGGTTGTGGCGCGGTGGCAACGGGCGGGTTGCATCGGCCGTGTCGTACGCATATGCATGGGCATACGCATACGCACCCATGTAGTCCGAAGAGGAGTAAGTCGGAGGACTGCTGCTCGTTACGGACGAGGCGGAGGTGGATGTGGTAGGCGTGTTGACGAGGGAGGGCAAGCCGCCGATAGTAGTGGTGGTGGTAGTGCTGGCGCTCGTGATGGTGTCATTGTTGATGCTCATCATGGTCGACAGGCTGGTGCTACTACTGCTGTTTTTGGTATTGTGGCGAGGCTGGGTTGGACGACGGATCATCAAAGGCGGGAGCGAGGATGATGATGAGGCGGACGAATGGAATTGGGAGAGGTAGGTCCATGCATCGCTGGACGACGAGGGGGACGCTGCTAGAGAGGTTGAGGAGGAGGGGCTGCGTGCACGCCCGTTTCCGTGTCCGTGACCGTATCCGTAGTCGTAGCCGCGTATCACAGGCTTCCATTCGGTGGGGTCAAGATCCGACTTGGAGAAGTGCAGGTCGGGGGGTATCCTGGTCAGAGAGCCGGAGGACATGGCTGGAGAAGGGGGTTGGTCGATGTGAGAGTGAGAAGGGGAGGCGGAGCGGGAGGGAGAGCTGGTCATGGTGTATGTGTATGAAGAAGCTGAAAGAGGCTTGCAGGAGTCTTTGCGGCGGCAGCTGAAGGTGAACGAAACAACAAAAGGACGTTAGGGCTTGTACGGATATATATAAGTCAGACAAGACATACCTCTCGCTGCAATACAGAACCGAGTTGCTAGGCACGGTTATCTGCTTTTCGCACATGGCGCTATGGTACGACGTCAGCCATGGAAATAGGAGGTATGAATGCGATGTATGTAGACATCCATGGAAGTTATGAGGTTGTGGAATGTGAGACGAGGAGAAATAATGAGGCGCTCCACGCCGCATGTACTATGTAGCATGTATGTCATACATAGAGAGATAAGGACGTACCAATACTGCAAAAAGCTAGTTGCCATTTCGTCGTCCGCCTTGCTGACGGGTAAGCTGGCAGGGCCAGAGCCAGCGCCGAGCAGTTTGCTGAGCGATTGGTATGATCTGTGGTGGTTGTGGTGCGCGAGCTGGTGGGCTGAAGCACTCTTGCGGTGATAAGGAGACTTGGCCGACGATCCCTTTCTCGGCGGAGGATGAGGACGAGTAGCAGTAGAAGTAGTACTAGTAGTAGCAGCAGCAGTAGTCGACGAGTGAGAAGTAGTATGGCGGTGAAAGGGAGGGCGTTTGGTGGAGGATGGCGGTGAGGTATTATTATGAGGAGTGGTATTATTATTATTAGGATTGGGATTAGGATTTTTATGAGGCTTTTGTTGGCGATGCATTTTGGGCTGGCGCGCTTTGGAATGGCGCCTTGCAAGATAAGCAGACCCACCAGCCGATCAAAGGGATACGAAGATAAAGAGGATGAGATGGTGCTGCTGAAAGTCTGAAACAGGTAGTAACAGCATAAAAATGCGTAGTATTCCGTGCGACACAAGAGAGAAGGCACAGTAGCACAGGCAATGTAATGCTGCTGGGCTGCAGGTACAAATAGCTATTCCACTGTTATTCGGCTGTTGGTGTTTGGCGAGAAAGTGGTAAAATGACTCACCAAGTGTCTCGCTTTGATAACTGAACGAGATAAGGAGGAAAGGGGTATCCTCCGTACCAGCGGTGAGGATCAGAAACAACAAATATACCTAGGTACGCAGTAGTTGATAGTAGATTCTGAATTGCTAGGGACCAGGCTGGAATATAAAGAGCTGCTTCAGTCTTCAGCATCAACCTTGGAAGAATCACTGGAAGGCTCCGCTAGCCTGATGGAGTATCCCTACGCTGCCAGTCTAGAACATCCATGGATGGTATAATAGTAGCAGCAATTATGAGATGATAGTCGGCGTCCTGGCCACCACGAGGCTAGACCGGTGGATAGGAGAAAATCTGATCCATCACACATCATTATATCATTACCGCATCCGGATATCCCGAGGTGCCTGCCCGCGATCTGGTTGGAGCTGCGCTCTGTTGGGGGGGGGGCGAGACACGTAAGAGTCTGAGAGTATTAATAGCACACAGGCTTCCAGGCTTCCAGATCTGATGTGCTCCTTCGCTTCTCTGTCCAGTCTCCACGGAACTGGAGCGCGACCGCCGAGAGCCACCCATGCGTGCTAGGGTTAGTTAGGGTTACACCGCCCACATGACTGAGCAACATTAATGATTACACCACGTCGCTTCAAGCTTTTTCTTGTTTTGCTTCTTCTTCCTTCCGTTCTGCAAGGTGCACGTCTCAAATAGGTACCCTGCAAGAGATCAGTCGATGCGTACCTAGGTAGGTACTCAGTAGGTACTCACTACTCAGTAGGTACTCAGTAGAGTCAGTACGCAGTAACTAGCATAAGCAAACTATCCTGGAGCCTAAGGCTCAGGCATCAACGAGGCAACCTCCCAAGTGGTTGACGTCAGGTAATCATGCAATGGCATCAATGTGATCATGGTGTCATCCGCCATTCGAATGAGTCCTTTTTCTTTCATTTTCTGGTTGACGCGAGTGCGAGGACCTTTTGGGTGACACAGTATTTCATCACATTTATGAATCATTATTAGCTTCCCGGTCAGGGCTTAGGGCAGGGTTAGGGCATGCGTAGTTAGACTTTGAATCTTGAATCTTGATGATGATGATTGATGAACTGATCAGGGTATCTAGTAACTAACCTACCAAACGCCATGCAACTAACTACTCAATTAGTATATAATTATATACTTCATCCTTCTTACGCGCCTACCACGCTTCTTCCCTTTCCCTTGTCGTCAGAGTCAGAAGCAGGAGATGGCTTCACTCCTGTGATGAATTCCTCTGGCACGCCTTTCGCCGCCACATTCGCGTTACCCACGTAACAGCCTAGCATTGCACTCCACGTGTACTTTTGCTCCGTCAGATTGCGGATTTCGCGATACCCGACCATGCTCGCATACGGCAACCCCGTACTCGGATCGCGGTACCGCGATAGTTGCGAAGTTATGGGACAGAGGTGAGATGAAAATTCTGTATGTACATGGTTAGTCCGTGAGTTGCCAAGAAGATGGTAAAAGGGAAAGGAGTAGACCCACTTGTCAGACGTGGTGGCTTCTTTGAATTAAAGTAGATGCTGTATTCGCGACTTTGCATGGTTGGGTTGTCAAAGTTGTCTAGCACTAGAAGATTTCGTCCCGTCTGTTCTATGTCTTCGGGTTTGATTGGCTCTGTTGCTGATCCTAGTGCTCCAGCTGCACTTGATAATGACGGCTCAGCAACCGACGCAGGTTTGTCAATGCCCATCACCGATGTTTCCGTAGCAGCAGGTAGCACGGGTGTTTCAGTTTGTTTCGCTTCTTCTTCAGCAGCAGTAACAGGAGGGGATGTTGCTGACTCGACGTTTTCCACGCTGTCAATACCGCTTTTATCAGTACATGTTATTTCTACTGCCTCTGTTTCTGCTTGTGTAGTCCCTGCAGGAGTTTCGTTTGCCACCACTCGAGACACTTCTTGCGACGCTCGGGCTTCGTCAGATCCTCCATCGGCAGGTTGCGAGTCTGATCGAGGCTTCTCTTCCAATACATCTTTCGAGCTTTCAGTGGGCTGTTCTTCCGCCGTAGCATCACCACCTTGCCCGTCGACTGGTAGGTTGTCATGCGGAGCGGTCTCCGTTTGACCATCCTCATCTTTAGACTCCTGTTTTCCATTAGCCTCATCTGCTGAATCCGGCTTCGAGTTTCCTGATTCGGGAACTTTCGTCTCTGCTTCCGTTGTCTCGGGTGCTGGCGTTGTAGAGAGAGACGCGAACTGGTGAATGCCGTCGAGGAAGCCAAGTGAGCTCGTCGTCGCATTCTCATTTTGCTGTGCTAAAGGCACCGGATTATCTTGTTCCACTACATTCTCCACGCTGCCATTTATAGGAACCGTAGATCCTTGTACTAGTAGCCCCTCAGCAAACGGTAAAGAGGCGTCACTACTTGTCGGAGCAGGGACCTCAGAAACTTTGGTCTCTGCCTTGGGGAATTCTTGAGCTGCAGCATTTTTCACCGCCGACGCCTTCCTCTTCCGCTCTGCTTCTTCTTTCTCGGCCTTTGGCTTAACCTCGACGTTTCCCACACGCACCAGCTTCCCATTAGCCCACGTAGCGATTCCACTCCACCAAGACAAAACAGGGCCTTCAAGACGGCGATTCTGCAACGCTTCAAGCTTAGCTTTGCGCTCCTCGGCCTTCCGTTTCTCCATTTCTTCCCATCGGTTCAAACTTTTACTATTTAATCGCTCGATCTTTGCTGCTTCAGCTAGTCGTTCTTCCTGAGTCATCACCTTAGGTTTCATTCTCTGCTTCCTTTTTGCGGCCTGCTCCATGGTTGCAATAAGCTTGATCCGCCTTTGCTCACTGTCCTTCAGTCTAGCGTGTGTAAGTTCCTTGTTCTGCATGGTTTGGCGTCGCGAAGATGATCGGACTGGTCCCTCTTCGGGGGTTGGTAGCCATGACACTCGATCGTGCTTCTTCTTCGGACGCGGGCTGATTTCTGCCGTTGTCATCGTAGGCATATTATTCGTCACCATAGGAGAATCAATCTTGACCTTTTTTCGTAGAGCCGTAAGCCGCAGCGATTCCTGAGCTTTGCGCTTTTTCCGGTCAACTCTCGCTTGTCTCTCCAGCTCTCTTTCACCTTCCAAGTCGTCATCGGCCGCATTGGGCCCCTGATCATCTTCGTCTTCAGAGGACGAGTCCAAGCGCATGTCATCGAAATCGCCGTCGGCCCCTTCATCCTGGTCAAATTCGTCGTCATTTTCATCTTCGGCAAACAGGAGCGTGAGATCATCATCGGCAGCGGCGTCAAGCAGCGAGGACATGTTTCGCCCGGCTGTGCTTCGTTTCTGCCGACCGGCAACCAGAGATTCAATAACGGCTTCATCTTCAGAAGTCTCGGCTCCAGTTGAAGAGGTCGCGTCGTCCACAGACGCCATGGTTGATTAAAGATGAAAGATTGCGCACTATTCAAATGGAAGGTGTTGAGAAAACGTAGGAAGGAAAGCAGAAATAAACACAGTCATGTACAGAGTACTGAGAGTAGTTGTCGCCTCTTGGCTCTAGCCTCTTGCAGTCCAGGCGTCGATGTCTTGGCACTTAGTTACACGTGACTTCGCGTTACGGATATCATCACGTGATGCGATGTGGGCAATTATTAGGGATGTCGGCTTGTAATTACAAATGTGTAAATTTCATGTCAAATCGACCCCTTGTCAGTAGAATATTTGGCCAATACGTAAATTTACAGGCCCCATATAAATTACTAAGAAAAGTAAAATTTATGGATTTTCTGCCCCTTTTTCAGTTCTCTTATTGGTCAATTGACCTTACCGTCAGATGATGACTAAGCCGTGTAAAATTTGTGTATGTAAAAAGTAGGCTGTAAATTAGTATGTGTTTCAAATTACCATAATTTAGTCGGCTTTGACGTAATTACGACATCCCTAGCAATTATCAATACGTCTCCGTACCGCTTGTAACTTACCCCGTATCTAGGTAGTAGGTACGCTTGTTTCAGCTGTAGTCTATGCAGATCGTTGGTTGGGTGTGGTCACTGTGATGAGTAAAACCAAGACTGCAGAGTCAGACTGAAACAATTAGCCAGACTCTGTACACGCTACACACTCCACAACCACTACATGTAGTTACATAGTACATATATCTCTCTCCAGTCGAGTAGTTATTGCGCATTACGCGGTATAAACGCTAGTGCCTAACTAGGAAAGGCGGCTGTTTCTGACAGCTGCAAAACAGCAGTTATGTGGGGCTTTCCTCCATTTGGATTAGCGTAGTCATCTTTCCTTGTTTTTAACATCGTTCTTTATTCTTTCTTCAGCATCGCCATCCAGGAATCAGAACTATGTAGCTTTGAAACCCGGCTTATCCATTCTGCAGAGTCCTGTGCAGTGTGCACAGACTTGAAAGTTGACACTGGCATGGCCTCGTGAGTGTGAAGTAAAGGGGTGTTTTGGGTGGTAGCAGTCGACAACCCGTAGATGCTGATAGCCCCTTGCTGCATCACCAGAGCTTTCCTAAGTTCACGGTACGGAGTACCCAGGTAGTACGTACGTTGTATGACGACCTCGAAAGCTTCACAGACTCCAGACTCCAGGCAGTTCGCTCTCCACCAGTAACAATGCATTTGGAGTTCCTGTCTCCGGCGATCCCCTGAATCTACAATTACCCCATACATCAAGAATCTGCCTTGACCAGACTCTTCCAGTAACCAAGCAATACACTTTACTCAGTAATGCAACAGTTAGTTACTAGGTAGCAGGCTAGGTACAACTACAGACCCTCTGGCAACTAACTACGTTAAATTGTGGTTGTGGCGTATTGTCATTACCGCACAATACATATGTATGCACCTAATCGGAGGATTTTGCAAAACAATGGCTGTCTGCCCATGGTTAGGGTTATCTACGCACCGAGTTCTTTGAAAGCAATCGATCGATTGATTCTATGGAATTGTCCCCTTTAAATAGCGATTCGTCACGGGAGCCATTGGGCATGTGCCGTGAAATAAATGATGGTTAGTTAATGCGTTGGTAAATGTAATACCAAATACGGTAACTAACGGGCTAATTATAGTTAGCGTGGCTTGATCTTCTCCTGGCGACGACATCCAGATTATTGTTACCTCTGACCACCTCCAACGCTCAACCCTCATCTTCGTGTCCTCGCACTCGCTGTTCTCTTCCGTTCTCGGACCCTCTCAGATGGGTTGATAATATTAGTCCTATTCATTAATATCTCAACTTCGTTCACCCGTTGATCTTTATTTCCCCCCTCCTCCGTCCTTTCCGCCCGGCTGGACCTCTTGCCTCATTTCGAGCTGTCGACGTCCTGTCCAAACAACACGCTTCGTGTCTCGACGGCGGCTTTTCCATCGCTGTGGCCAGAGATACCCATTATAATATCTTTAATTCCATTAACCAATTCATTCTGGAATTCCTGGTCGCGCGCGTTTGTGCCACCTCCGAAGAAACGTTTCGCATGACCCGTCGACAACTCGCCGTCGTCCATCGAATCCCAATCTGATTGTTGACTTTGCTCGAGACTCGTATCGGCGCCTGTCTGAATTGGTCATCAGCCGGAAAATTTTCGGCAACGTTACAAAATAATTGTACAAGTGCACTTAGCTTTGGTGCCGGGACCGTTGCGCCGTTGCGTGGCCGGCTGAAGGTATATAGTGATCCCATTCGGTCTTCATTCCACAATTTTCTAGGACCTCCACTGGAGCACGCGGTCTATTGTGTTGAGATTTTGCGCTGTGCGATAGACGACGGCCGCATTTTGTATCTGGCTTCAACGCAGTCGCACAATCTTATGGGTTTTTATATCGACTTCCGTCTTTGCCGAACAAGTCGCCGTGATAGCTCCTTCCGGAACTGAAGACGCCCGTTTCATTCCAAGTTTCTCGTCTCGGCGAAAAAAAAAATTTATTAGCCACCATCACCATTTATTCCAACTCCATCTATATATTCTCCGGCCAAGTTTGTCGGAACACCTTTAATTTGTAATGGTGCCCATCTCGCGGCCAGACGGCCATCTGAATCTCAACTACATCCCGGTTTCTCAGTCAATGTCAGGGACATCGACGGGTAGCAACTCGCCCAATGAACTGGCTGGCAATCTAGCCAAGTCTCCGTTCGGTACTGCTAACGGACTGGGAAATGCTCCGGGATCGTTAGGTGGTACACGGCTAGGGGCTGGATCCCCCTCTCACGAACTAGGCGCTCGCTTGTATTCGAAACGGTAAGAAACTCATCACTCCCCTGGATGTTTGGATTTCAACGTTATGCTCACGTTACTTCTTACCCATCGAATAGAGCCCGTGAAATTCAAGCTCAAGAAGGCCTTCCTACAAGCATCTGGGGCCCACCAAGGAGTGGCCACTCCACCCCTCTTCGCGAGAATATTCCCGAATCTCCTAGCCAGGATGGCTTCCCGGATCTGATACCTTCCGAGCCCCCAATGAGCAGTCCAGCTCGACGAGCGAGAGCCGGCACTGTGCCATCGCGATTCCCAGGTGTCGGTACCTTGAACCCAGCAACATCACAGCCACCATCATTCCTGTCTCAAAGCTCCAGGCCTACGCCATCTACTAGCCCTTTTCGTCCGCCGGGTTTGTCTGGTATTGATACGAGCAGCAGGACCGCAACCTCGGGTGCCGGAGGCAACACACTATCTCGTCTGCGGGCAGGTTCGATGCCTCAGCGCACAAACGGCTTCCTGGGGGCATCTACTCCGTTTGGTCCGTCTGTATTTTCGACGAGCTGGGCTTCAGGGCGCGATCGCGCCACGACCTTAACCAGCATCAGATCTTCGGAAGGACGGACTTCCCCGACTCAATCATCGTTCTCAGGTAATGGATTTGCCGATAGTGACGTGAAGACTCTTGACTACTTGGGACTGGCAGAGACTCCACAACACACATCGCTTGCCCATTCTTCTGTTGAAGCTTTACTTCAACAACAGCAGCAGCAACAATCTTCTTTGCCTCCTCTGCTTGCTGAACTCGCTATGATAAAGAGCAACAACAGATTCCGGTCTTACTCGGTTAATGCCAAGGAGAAATATGCCGAAGATGATGAGGAGTATGGCGGTTCCTACCCACAAGTTCCGTCGGGGACGCTGACACCGTCCGCCGCCGCTACTGCTGCTCAACTCGCTGCCACCCAGGCTCAAATCCACCAACACAATCTTGCGGTTCAGGCATTCGCAAACCACGCCTCGGCAAGTCGTCCTCGCGCTCGCACTGCTGGTATCCTTGATACGCCACCACAACGTTCTTCAATACGAAACTATCTCGCAACACCTTCTCGATTGGATAATAGCATTAGTGCAGCAGATCTTGGTATTGCAGAAGGCAACGAGTACGATGAACTTTCAGAAGCGGTTCAATTGATGCATCTTGGAGGATCTGGTGGTGCAAATTCGGGCGTCCGTCCTCCGGCAGAAGTCGCGGAGGAGGGCAGCATTGAAGGCCCTACCAGGGCCCTATGGATTGGAAGCATCCCTGTTTCTACAACGGTCACTTCGTTGGATGCTATTTTCAGCATGTATGGCAAAATCGAGTCAACACGAGTACTCACGCACAAAAATTGTGGATTTGTCAATTTCGAGCGTCTTGAGAGCGCTGTTCAGGCAAAGAATTTGCTTAATGGGAAAGAAATTTTCCCCGGTGCAGGACCTGTGAGAATCGGGTACGCCAAAGTTCCTGGCACCTCTGCGTCTGGCACACCTGGAGCCAATGGTACCCATCTTTCGCCAACTCCTGACCCCAATTCTGCCCTGGGAGAGCATGCAGCCATGGATACGTCTAGGCCGGATCGGGCCGGAACAGTTACTCCTCAGGTTCCGCCGCTGTCAGAACTACGCCTTGAAATGGCCGAAATTGTTAGGCAATTTGGAGCGTCCGATGATGATGTACGTGCTATCTCCGCTAGCGTGCAAAGGGCAATATCGTTCCAGTCATTCGAAGACGAGATCTCTGCTGTCCCTGAGCCGAGTGCTGCGAGAATGCATGACGCCCCGAAGCTGCGTGACATTCGAAAGCGAATTGACAATGGTCTCTGCTCTGTGCAGGAAATTGAGGAAACAGCGAACGGAATGCTGCCAGAAATTGCAGAGCTGTCGTCTGACTACCTTGGGAACACTGTCGTCCAGAAACTTTTTGAGTTTTGTTCGGAACAGACAAAGGAGCAGATGTTGTTGCAAATTTCGCCTCATATGGCTGAAATCGGCGTTCACAAGAACGGCACATGGGCAGCTCAGAAAATTATTGATGTCGCGAAATCGCCTAACCAAATGCAAATTATTGTGGACAGCTTACGTCCTTACACAGTGCCGCTGTTTCTTGACCAGTACGGTAACTACGTTCTGCAGTGCTGTTTACGATTTGGGAGTCCATATAACGACTTTATTTTTGAGAGCATGCTTAGCAGGATGTGGGAAATTTCTCAAGGACGTTTTGGCGCACGTGCTATGCGCGCTTGCTTGGAAAGTCATCATGCCACGAAGGATCAGCAGCGCATGCTAGCTGCTGCCATTGCCCTACACAGCGTTCAGCTTGCTACAAATGCCAATGGCGCTTTGCTTCTGACTTGGTTCCTTGATACTTGTACTTTCCCACATCGGAGAACTGTTCTTGCTCCTCGACTCGTTCCACACTTGGTCCATCTTTGCACACATAAAGTTGCATATTTGACTGTTTTGAAAGTCATCAACCAACGAAACGAGCCCGAGGCGCGAGAGATTGTGTTAAAAGCGCTCTTCTTCAGTCCTAACGATGAGTCGTTGGAAAGAATTCTCAGCGACCCCAGCTCGGGAGCTACACTGATTTTCAAAGTCCTTACCACACCTTTCTTTGATGAGTCTATGCGCGCAGAGGTTGTCAAAAATGTATCCAAGGTTCTCACTAAGCTGAAAGCGACCCCGAGCCAAGGCTACAAGCGCCTTATGGATGAAGTTGGATTGTCTTCTCGAGCAAGCTCCCGTGACCATCATGGAAGGGATGCAAGTGCTGGTGGTCATGGAGTAAATGGGGACAAACAACACCGTCCATCATCATCACGTCAGGTCAGTTCCAATTATCCGAACCAGACGGATAGGCAGTTTGGCACTCAATACTCCAATTCTCCGAATGTCGACAATGGACGCCTAGGCGAGCAAACTTACGACTTTTCTACGGGCAGTCTCAGTGGCATGAACGGACCCGCTTTTGGCCAGGACAACGGGCTATCTCTTCCCCAGCAGCAGTTGCAATATCAAGCGTATCTGCAATCTCGTGGAGTGCCACAAAGCGGAGTGTATCCAGGTAGCATGGGGGGAAACGTTTATCAGGGCTATGGCGGGGGCATGGACAGCATACGAGGCCTTCCTAGTGGACTGTCGCAAGGGAATCCAAATGCAATTCTTGGTCAGGCGGCTTTTGCACCGCCTCAATTCAGCCCAGTATTGAATTCAGCCCAGATGTATCAATATTCGCCACAATACTACCCTCAGGCGCAGGCTATCCCTAACCAAGGCGCGGCGGGACGACGGGGACGCGTAAGTTCTCACTATTGAACGATGAAGATGTTCCTTTTTTATTGACATATACGACTCATCTAGCGCTGAGATGAGCACTCAACTTGATTGAGAAACCTGGACTGCTTCCTATCTCCTGTTTCCTTCTATCTTTTTGGGTCGATATAGACTTTCTGTATAAAAATATTTCTCCCATCTCTTTCATTTCATCCATCTACATCACAAAAGTGGCCATCTATGTACGCAAAAATAAGCTTTTGTTTCTTTCACATTACGGCCTTGACTCCAACCGGCGCTGGATCGTACGGTGGAGGCACGGAAGGATTTATGATGAACTCAATTCTTGACGGTCATTCGTTTTAAAATGATGTTGCTTTGTGTGTGCGTGTGTTTTTTCTTATATATGACCTTTTTTTTCTCTCTTCTTTCCTTGGCTGGGTGAGGTCAGTATTTGGCTCTCATCCAGTATTTGCTTTTTCCAGCTTTTGTTTTCTTTTGTTTTCTTTTGTTTTCGCTTCGAAAATGCCCTATGGTCAGACGTGATTGCATGGACATTATGAATTAAATGCCAGTTTTTTTTCTTCCCTTCTTCTGGTTGCTCTATCCATATAGATGGCCTAGTATCATTAACTACTTTCAAGTAGACAGACGCCTATCAATATGCATTGTTGTCTAATCACCTAGGTACCTAGCTAGCCAACTCAGGCATTGAACCAACCCTTTGAACCAGTCAGAATTTCGATTCTATTGTCACGGTGCCAGCCCGCTGTCCTAGTTAGCGGCTGCCGCTTGCCGTAATGACCCGTCCTGTCAGCTGACCACTGCTGCCCTAAGTCCTGGCCGCTACCTCTTATCTACATCTTAGCCTGATCATGTGACCTGTACTATAAGAAGCCCCTGTCTGTCCTGATAGTTTTGTAGCTCTGCCTGGCAGATGGCGTAGTGGAAAGCACCATCCAGGAAACACCTACTCGGTAGCTATCTTACTGATTAGAGCGTTGTGGGTTCGAATCCCACGCCCGGCACTCCCACGGGAGACATTTTCCACACCCCTCGGCTTTAGATTAGTACGCAACCTAGCCGATTGACTTCTACGTGATGCTTCTGAGGTTTCTCCCACAGGGTTTCCCTCAGTTCGTGAGACGTGCCTTTATGACACGATTCACGGCGAATGCGCACCAGCGTCCACCCACTACCGCCCGAAGCAGCTATGTAAATGCGCCGAAGGCCCATACCTACATGAAGAAAATCTATATGTATATAAAGTGCTATACCGTCCTTCACCGCCTGGTGCACCAAACCACCTGATGCACCATTTTCGGTCGTCTACAAATAATATATTTTGAAGCTTTACAACACCATATAATTATAAAAATTAGTGAAATTTTAGAGTAGCAGTAAGTAGACCTGGCTGTATCTATGGAGCTAATTTTTTCCTAGCGATAACGTGCTGGAAGCCGGATCGACCGGCCTCTGCGATTTATAGTAGTAACCACCTCAATAGCTTCCTCGTGCGCTATAGAGTTGCTCTCTGGCTTTGCTGGCGTAGCTATTTGCTTTAATCGCTTCCTAGGAGGCATTGGAGTTGACAAGACATCTTTTTGAAGCTGTAAATCTGCTCGCTTAGCAAGCTGCTGCTCGGCCTTGAGACGTTGCTTTTCTATAGCCTCTTCCTCACGCTGTTTTCGCTTATTTTGTCGGATTTGGGCTCGCTCAAGCTTTTTAAGCTCTCTAGCTTCCTTTTCAAGCTGTTGTTGAAGCCTTTTCTCATCTTTTCGAGCTTGCTCTTGCAAAGCTTCAGAGTCTTTTTGAAGTTGAAGCTCTCGAGCTTGTTGAACCTTATGAGGGCTAAAAAATATAGCTCCACCTTCATTTTCTGAAGGAAGATCTAGTAATAATGGCCTCTTTCGATTCCGACGCCTTTGCTCATTAACAAGAGCTCGCTCAAGGCCTTCGCAGCGTAATTTGAGCAGGATATTCTCTGTGGAAAGCGACATCATGGTGTTATTGAGCTTTTGTGCCTTTTTATCATGGAAGTCAATAACAACCTCATTAACAAGCTTCCGAATTTGCCTCCAGTCTTCTGCTTTAAGTATTGAAGCTGTAGATTCACTAGATGAAGGCCGACTAGTAGACTTTTTATTGAAACGTTGTAAAATGATTTCCGGATTAAATGGGTGTAAGCCGGTGTTTTTAAAGCCAGATTTAATATTCTCGCATGTAAAGGCTTTCCCCCAGCTTGTCCAAAATAGTCGAAAAAAGTCTTGTTTTCTGAGTCTGCTGAATCCTTG
>JAMAFX010000073.1:0-107370 GCA_023625875.1 Trichocomaceae sp. PYS4502
TCACCCTCATTACATGTGATTTTCACGTGATTTAAAATCGTTCACCGCCCGAGCGAAGCGAGGGCAGAAAGCTTGTACCTATACTACTCCATAGTCTATCGCCTAAGTAGTATTGTTTCTCAAATAAAACCCCAAGTTGTATCATCGATAAAAGTCATATGTCTGTCGCTAATGAAACACTCATAGCCTAAGCATCCTCCACTTGGGCTTCTGCCGATCGCATACATAGTATTGATCTGTGTAGTAGAAAATGGGCCTTAGAAGAAAGATTACAACTGCTCACACAAGGACGTTTGGGAGAACACTTTTCATTTCATGGCATTTCTTTAGGATCTTAACGACGTGCTCCGTCATATCGACTCCCTCATAAGCGTGTAGAAGTTGTTCCCCCTTTGCGTTTGCATGTCTTGCCAGCACATACATGTTTGTATAGTCAGAAATTTCAACAATAACCATGCTCAACCGGAGAAGGACTTGTGATTACCTTCTAAGAGTTCACCTACAATACGCGAATCCGTGGCCAGCATCTGGACCAAGTGTTGACGAGTTGGCTCAAGCTCGTTTCAAATGCAGGGCCATGGCTCATACTTACCTAGGTATGTGTAGTCCATTTGGAAAGGGGAACACAATATGTAGATACATTTGACATCCTCCGCGACATCAACACAGCGTTCATCCTGTACAAGGGCTGGCAAGACGTCGTACCTACAATGTAACCAACTACTGATACTTAATAGTTAATTGAAAATAAGACTTGCAGCACAAGAGCTGCGGGCTCACTATGTGTTCTGCCAATCATAAGGTACATAGGGGCCTCGCTGTAATCAATGTCCCTTCAAGGGCTTCCTAAAATAAGAGAATACGTAGTTAACTTAGGCCTAGGAAAATAAATAGTATAGTCAGGTTCCGGGTTTATCTTTCACTGCTTAATAAAATCAGATCACTGCTTATCGTGGTGGGTGCAAATCCAGCAAAGGCGTCAGGGATCACAGCTTAGTACTTACATAGCTATATGAATGATGTACGTAGCTGTATATCACACCTCCGAGCTCGTGTTTCGGATACCTAAGGCTAACGCCCTCTTCATGTAAGTTATTGGCTCGGATTCAAATGCTAGTTACTCCATATGTGGCTGAGCAATTTTTTATACCTAGGTCCCCCTGTGTATAACCGTGCATAAATTTTTCACTTTTTCGCTCGTCCAATGACCTTTTAACGCTAGCCTCGCGCGTTGTCCATGGCAATGAACTTTGAAGGTGGGCCTACGTCTTTTACATGACATATTCTAGTACTTGTACGGAGTAATGAGTATGCTCGTAGAATTCTATATTTGGTCTTTGAATGAAGAACCGGGTTGTGCACCCTGCGTGGAATCCCGGCGCTGCGTAAAGCTAAGAGCTATACAATGTAGTATGCGGAGTACATACCCAGCGGTATCATGTGCGGTGACAGGATCGCCCACTACGTTCGTCTAGTGGTTTACTGCATTGGAAAGCGTCCAAGCCACATGCTTAGCGACCCAATGTGGGCGGTAACTTACGTGGCCTTACGCTTCGGGAGTTATTTATTTTATTGTTCTAAAGTTCAATTCGCAGTGCTAACCTTTTATGCCTGTGGCTCAACAATTTTCCTCTGTAGATCGCCAATAGTAAATCACCTGGGCACGCAAAATGTACTATTTAAGGCCAAGTGCGACATTGTACTACCGGTACATCCGATATGTCAGTCATGACCCCGATCCTATGACAAACTTCTTATAACTTTGTGACTGGTCCACTGTGCGAGCGAGCTAGTTATCCTTTTTTTTTTCCATTTTCTTCAAGGCCTAGTCTTGATCTGAGCAGCAGTAAGGCATAAGGCATAACTGTCCCTGAGTTAATATCGCCATGACCTGGCCGACCTGCAACGCTACAGACCATATTGCTACCAGTAAGTCCCCGGGATTGCTTCATCATGTTCACTGCGATACTCACCAGGTATTAGTCCACGAAGTTGATCTATGGGATGGCGGCGTCACCTTCCATACGCTGTGTGTTATCCTTTGCGCCGTTCTTACTGTTGTTTCTTTCCTCCTAGCTTCTATCATTATCTTCGGCCATGCCAGCCACTATAGCCAGCCGGATCAGCAGCGATAGTATGTATCATCCACCGTTGTCAATACTCGAGCACACAGTCTGACTCTCAGCTAGTATTATTCGTATTTTGTTCATGATCCCTATATACTCCATTACCTCCTTCCTATGTGTGTACTTTTACAAGGAGTCCGTGTATTATGAGCTCATCGGAAACTGCTACGAACCCTTCGCCATTGCCTCATTTTTTACGCTCCTTTGCCAGTACATAGCCCCCGATGTACATTCCCAAAAGGAATACTTCCGGCAAATCGAGCCCAACAATTGGGTCTGGCCTATTCCTTGGTTGCAAAGATGTACCGGCGGACAAAACGGGCTATGGCGGAAACCTCGCAGTGGCCTGACCTGGTTCAACGTATGTATTATTGACATTGCCATCCATTCTATGCATCAACTGCCCAGTCTGACCACATTCTACCAGATCGTCTGGATTGGTGTGTTCCAATACTGCTTCATTCGTGTCATCATGACAATTATTGCAGTCGCTGCCCAGGCCAACGATCGATATTGTGAAGACTCGGACGATCCTGCCTTTGCACACCTTTGGGTATGTTATTTCCACGAAGGATATGTTATTCAATCTCAATTGCTCATCCTTGAATAGGTCCTTATCATCGAGTCTGTAGCCGTCACAATCGCCATGTACTGTCTTATTCAGTTTTACTTGCAAATCCATAACGATATTGCGCAGTACAAGCCTTTTCTCAAAATTTTGTGTATCAAACTCGTGATTTTTCTGTCATTCTGGCAATCTGTATGTCTTATGCTCCTGAGTCAACCTATTGATATTCCTTGGAATCAAATCCGGCCATTTTACTAACACGTTGCAGACGATTATTGACTTCCTCACGTCCTCCGGCGCCGTTAAATCGTCCGACAAAGTTACTCTCCAGGACTGGAACAATGCGCTACCAAACCTTCTCATTTGTATCGAGATGTCCCTTTTCGCCATTCTGCACTTTTGGGGCTTCCCTTGGAGGCCTTACGTTGGCTCGCAGAAATATTACGGTGGGTCTTTTGGCTGGAGAGCACTTGTCGATGCAGCCAATCCTTGGGACCTTATCAAAGCAACTGCTCGAGGCTTCCGCTGGCTATTTGTCGGGCGCAAGTCGCGCACATTGGACCCCAGTTACCGTATGGCAAGACAAGGTTCACAGGAGGGACCGTATGAGCAACTCACTGGCACCGTATGATAGACACCTGGTGTGTCAAAACGGTTCCTAATGCATTTCTTGCAGCCCACACCCGAAAACTTACAGTTATAATGTCTGACGATTGATGATTTTATTGTATCTTGCTATTTTGTTCTTGTGCTTTTTTCTTTTCTTTTCCTTTCTTTCTTTTTTTGCATACAAGCGATTTCACAAGCATAGATATCACAAATTTGATTTGTTTTTATATATTGGATCTGTTACAGATGGGAAAGCAAGGTAAATGATCTTGGTTGAGAAATGAGATACTTCCTAGAGTACCTGTACCCTGATCCACGATATGGAGGACCAATTATCCTAAATCCATGGGATCCGGACGGGTCGGTCTGTAACCAAACCCTTACGGATGCCCCGAGTCTCCTGATCGTAGTGGATAGTAGATACAATGCTCTTCCGTCAATAGTTGGCTTTGATATTGAGTGTGGTCGGAAATAATTTACTATAGTATCCTTCTATCTACGAGCCGAGAACAGTACCGCTCCTTGCCTTTCTGACGCATTCAACCAACAAGTTTGACAATATCACGATCTACTTCGTAGGGAAAGTATTAGTATCATTGGACTCGAATTGAGCAATTCCTTTGTCTATAAGCTAGTTACTCAGGCGTTAAGGTTACATTGTACCTTGCTTCCTTACTGCTCAGCCAACCCGAGGCATGATAGATTATCTGGGAAAGAAAGGAAGTGACGAAATGAGCATGCGGTCAGGCTTCTCATGATGGGGATAACGGTGCATGAAAATGCAGTCGAAATCCCGGACAGAGTATCGTATTTGTTGCTTCAGGGCACCTAGAGAGTTGTGGTGGCACTAGCCAGTGCTGATTTAAAAGTAACCGTGTGCCAATGGGGTAATTGGTAAGATTATCTACATTTACAGTAGTGCATCTCTCCCGGAAAGAAGTCCAGTGGATACTCCAGTTAAAACTACAAAGTATTTTCTCAGCAGCGACAGTCTCTCTCCTATGTCAGATAGAGAACGCATTGCCCGAAAATTTTGCAGCGGTAACGACCAGATTCCCCATTTCATCTACATTGGTGAGCCAGTGATCCAGCATCCATCCACCTTCGGATGGGTCATTCTCATCGCTGTAATTTTGGTTGGATATTAAGTCGCGAAATAGAAGGAGTTGGTCGAGGTCTGACTGGACGGGGCTCAGCATATATTCCTGTGTCCATTCCGCTTCTGTTGGAGAATTCCATATGCTTTTGGTGCTCGGGAGAGGAATCTCAGCTAGATATCCTGCGCTACCACAAGCTTGGTGATCCAAGCCGGCGGATACGTCGAAGAGCGAGCTAATTATGAATAGTATAAATATTGTTCTAGGATTGTTCATTGTGAGTCCTATATCCTTTAACATTATTAAGCAGAGGGCGAATGTATTTCGTACCGTCGCACTGACTCTCCGATAATCCAATCTTCCCAGCGTGGCAGTAGATTTTCTTCCGATCGAATATGAATGGTAGGTTGAGAGCCTATTTGTCTCGCAACTTTCTACTCCCACTGTTAGATTTAAGTGTAAAGGAGTAATATATGGAAATATCATACCGTCGTAGTTACTATTAATGGGATGTCAAAATCCGTTACAGACTCGTCTTTCTCTATTATTCGCAAGATACAGTAGATGCACATGGCCTGGAGGGCGGCAACCAATTCCCAGATGTCGTAGTCGTAGCACTATAAAATATAGCTCGTTAGGTGCGTCTTTCAAACATATTAGCGTTGAGTTGAGAGAGGTCCAACCTGTCGGAAGATCCGTTCCTGCTCGGATCGTATGGCACTCCAGATATGAACACTATTATCTTTGTTTTTGACGGACCACATAGCGACTATCCCCGCGCAGCGCGCCAGAGAGTCGGAAGCAGGCGTGCGGGTGGGAAGACTTTTAGTCCGTAGTTGTGAGTGCACAAATGGCGGGGCACTGCCCTTGCCCTTTGAAAGCATCATACGTGGGTAGCTGCTTAAATTGACAAGTACGTACTTTCGGTTGAGTGACAGTTCTCTAAAATGCGATTCTTTTGGCCAGAAGGATCTCATGACTGGCAGAGCTGGCTGATATATACCAAGGAGATCATTCAAGCCTTCGTCGAGGTACGGAACATCAATTGCAGGAAATTCGGTTTGTTTTGTAGGGCCTTCAAAGGGAAATCGTCTAGGAGATAAGTATTGCTCCGATGCTGAACTATCAATAAACGAGTCCAGAAATGACGCTGATGGTGATGGAGATGCCGGAAGGAGAGCCTGTCTCGATGGCTGTTGCGGAATTTGGTATCGGCAAGAGGAGTTTCTATTTAAACATCGTGAACATGCTGGGTATCCAACATCGCAGTGGACTTTGGCCTTGGTACAGCTGATGCACGCTTTCTTCCTAGGCTTAGGGGGATTCAAGACCCTTTTCCTGCAGTAACTGGTATGTCGGCTCAAGGATCTGCCTGTGGTTGGGGTTAGCCATCCAAGGATCGAGACGACGCAGTCGGCAAGTGACTGTCTTACGGTTGTCGCAGTTCTTTTTACAGATCCTGCATTGGAATTCTGAAATCATCTGGTTAGCTCTGGGTCACGGAAACCTGAAATGGCGATTGCCGCACGCAACTCCGTCGCTCGTGATGGTTGAGATGCGAGAACTAGTTAATTTTATCAGCGACTGACAACTGTTAACTAACTAACTAACAGCGCTGATTGGTAATCACGCTGTTATCGTGTCTGTATTATCAACTAACCAAGCTTGGTTAGGAAACGCCGGAGTTCCGTGCATAGGGTTAGGGCTAGGGCTGTGTCTGACGGGATTGCGTTGAGAAAGTTTCAATGTCGTTGTATTTAAGAAGACAACTATTTCGTTCCCCAAGATGCATATCAAATGTTACTTGCATAGGATCATTATAGTCATTAGCCAGCTCAACAATGGTACCAATCTTGGATAATGAATCGGCATGGATCCGGGCTTTCAAGGCTTATCCTTTAGAGGTTGGCCCAGGCCCTCAGCCAGATCCAGCAGAAGATGAGGTGGTCATCAAAGTTGCATACGCCGCGGCAAATCCACTTGACTGGAGGGTGAGACACAATATCTATTCTATCTTTGATATTCTTCTTACAAGCATCTGCTTAGTTGCAAGAGGGTTTGCCCTTGCCAATGGAATTCCCAAATATCCTCGGCGTCGATGTTTCTGGGACGGTGGTGCAACTGGGATCCAAAGTTACCCGATTTCAGTTAGGGCAAAGAGTCCTTGGGTATGTTGTAACGCACAGTTGCAAAACGAGAAATGTGATTGCTAATCCTTCGTTCGCCCAGTCTTTGCAACGGCCTGGTCGTGAATAAGAGGGCAAATAGCGGATGGCAACGATACAGCACATGCCCAGAAATTTTTGTATCGGCGATCCCGGACTCTTTACCTCTGGCAAACGCTGCTGTCTTGCCCTTGTCTATTGCCACGGCTACAACCGCCCTTTTTGTTCACCTCGGACTGCAACTGCCTTCTTTGACACCGAAACCTTTAGGAGAAACTGTTTTAATCTGGGGTGGAAGCTCTTCGTGCGGGAGTTCCACTATCCAGCTTGCTATTGCTGCTGGTTACCAGGTTGCCACCACTGCCAGTACCGAAAATTTCGACTATGTCAAGTCCCTCGGGGCGTCGCACGTATTTGACTATAAGGACCCTAAAGTTGTCGAAAAAGCCCTTGGAGTTCTCAAGCCCGGTGATCATGTAGTTGACTGCATCAGTAATGCACAAACAATGAAAACTTCCGCGACCATCCTGAGCAAAATCGGTGGAGGAAAACTGGTTCTTTTGAATCCACCAGAAGACTCATATCCGGAGAATGTTAAGCCTGTTCACAGTATGTTTTGACTTTTGATTACCCCAAATCGACAGTTACCCAACTGACCACGTTGGCTTAGTATTTGTGTGGGATCCTGCCCTGACTCAATCTGACATTGGCGACGCCGTATTACGCAAATACATTCCAATGGCATTGGCTGAAGGTAAAATTCAAGCCAAACCTGACCCTATTGTTATAGAGGGTGGACTGGAAAAGGTCCAATATGCTATCGACTTGTTGAAAAAGGGGGTCTCGGCAAAGAAAATTGTCGTTGAGATAGCTAAGGAAGAGCTATAAATCAGTCTTTCATAATTTCCGACTTTGCAACAGGAGATTGGACCCAAAAAGACGCCAAGCTGTTATCTGAGTATGTGTCTTATTTCTTTTTTTGTTGTCTGTGAGACTTGGACAGCCAGAGTTTTCAACGTAAGTCCAAAATGCCTTCATGGATTGCTCATATCAAATGTTACTTCAACCTTGGAAACTTTTGAAATAATTAAGTAGCGCTGGTTACTCTTGTCATTTTCATATTATATATTGGCATATCCATTCCATAAGAGCTAAGTCACTTTGCCGAGCATTTGACATACATACCTAGTACCTAAGTTATATTATCAACCTAGGTAGACAGGCCTAGGTGGCTCAAGGAATTAAAATTCAAGGGAGTCCCGGAGGTAGATTGAAAAGTAGCGGCAGTATGAATTACTATGAAACCCTTTTCTACCTATTCGGGAATCAAATGCTCACTTGCATCGACACCAGCCTTCCACCGATAATTAGCAGCCGGATGATCGTTGCGCGGGCCCGTCTGTCCTTTCCTGCCATAGAAATTTTCACGATAAGTACCCCCTGGTACAGCGTAATCATCCCAAAACAAACTGCGTTTACGCAATTCCGGAATTAGAAACTCGATTATATCGACAAACGAGCCCGGCTTGACTGCGTAAGCCTATTTCATCGAGATCAGTAAGTCAGATAAACAATTGAATTAAATATAGTTGGCAATGGGGGTTCGTACAAAGTTAAAACCATCAACATCTGCTTCGGCGACCCATTTCTCTAGCTCGTCTGCGATCTGCTCTGGCGTACCAACAGCGGTCGCACCTAGGCCACCCACTGTGATATGTTGAGCGACAGTGGTTTTAGTCCACTTTGGGATTCCAGGCGAGGCCTTAGACCAGCCCTCCACAGCCGATTTGATAGCATTGCTTTCCACGTGCCTTAATTCCTGGTCGTCGTCGTACTCATTTAAGTCGATCCCAGTCCAGCCACCAAAGAGGGCCAGCGCTCCTTCTAGAGACCCGAGCTCTCTGTATTCGGCGAATTTTTTCAGCGCTTCTTCTTGCGTTTTTCCGATTACAGGACAAAATAAAGCAAGGAACTTCAAACTGCGGGGATCGCGACCGAACTTTGTCTCGGCCAGCGCACGAATCTCGGCGATGCTCTTTGCCACGACGGATGGGCTATGGCCGGCGACGAAGATGGCTTCCGCATGCTGTGCGGCGAACAGCTTACCTGCTTTACTTGTCCCAGCTTGAAGAATAAGGGGTGTACGCTGGGGACTTGGCTGACAGATGTGAGGGCCAGGCACGGTGTAGTATTTACCTCGATGGTTGATGAGGCGAACACGAGACGGCTCAGTGTAGACTCCACGTTCGCGGTCGCGGACAACGGCATCATCACGCCATGAAGACTCCCATAGCTTGTAGCTGACTTTGACATATTCCTCCGCAATTGCATATCTATCGTCGTGTTCTGGTTGATGCGCGTGTCCCAAATTGCGAGCTGCCGAATCGAGATAACCTGTCACAATCTGGAATTGGAAGTTTTTAGTAGCCTGATTGGGACAGATTCTTCATAGCTAGGAAGGAACAACTGACATTCCACCCGACTCTGAAAAAACATAATCAGTCTATTTTGCATAAAATCCATGCTCCGGAAGAAGAAGAAGAAGAAGCCTACCGCCCATTGGAAAGATGATCTACTGTAGACAACCTTCTAGCCAGATGATATGGCTGCTCGTAGGTCGTCGCGAGTGTCACACCAAACCCGATATTTTTGGTTGCCGCAGCCATCGCCGGCACTACTGACAACGGTTCATTGACGGGCCATTGAGCACCACAAATGATAGCCGGATCGAGGTTGCGGGGACCTTTGTAGACGTCGTATCCGCCTAGGAACGAAGCATTAGGCAGGCTTGGGAGTAAGACGCCACGACACGGAGTAATCTTGATTGTTACCTAACACATCGGCAATGAAGATGCCATGGAATTTGGCTTCTTCTAGCAGTTTTGCAAGCTCGATCCAGTGGTGCACATCGTTGAACCTCCAAGATTCGTCGTCCGGGTGCCTCCATAGCCCGGGGGACTGGTGGCCACTGCCTAGAGAGATTGCTGTCAATCTTCTTTTGCGGGGTTATAGGAACGGTACCAAGATTATACTTACACATCTCAACAAATGCGTTGAGGATGAGACTCTTCGAGGCGGTGTTGCTTATTTCGGCCATTGTTGTTGATTCCAAGATGGATGATTACATATGTACTGTATACATAGGTACCGTTTAGAACGCCGGTAAGGATGCTACTCCTGGACGATATAGCTATATATATATATTTTACTGGTTGCGATAGAATGCCTATCTGGGTACGTCCCTATGCCCCTCCGATCACGCAATGCAAACCTTCTGCAAGTTGTACCCAGGACCCTAGCCTCTAGGTAAGTGGGCAGTACGTACTATGGAAATTGGAAGTACCCCACGGCGAGCGAGAGTATGATCTGCACGTACATTACTGCATAGTACTACTACTGGCTACATACCAACTGTAGATGGCTAGTAATAACCTCAAAGTGGAACGGGATGGCGCGATGAATCCATATTTGAAGCTAATATTTCTTCAAAAAAAACCTTCTTCGCGCCGTAGACTCGCGCAATAAAATCTCAACAATCTCAACAATCTTAGGGCATTGTCGATATGAGCAACTGCACATCACAATACTTAAGCTGCTTGTAATTCCTCTATCATGGCAGTCTTCCGATATCCTCATCTACATATCCGTCGCCTTGCTTACCTCGGTCCCGTACTGCCGATCAAGATGCTTCAACTGGACGCCAGAGCGGAAAGTGCAGCGACGGTCGTGCAGCCGCCTCTGTCGCAGGCAGTGGGATATGTCATCGTCGTCGTTCTTGGATTGATCATTGCCATCGGTGCGACTGCCGCCGAAACTCCCTATTTGTCTGTCCGTGTATACGACTGACGCTGATATAGGTGATCATAGGTCTTATATGGCTGTGGCTTACCTTGCTGATGGCCACATTCTATCCACTCATCGACGGCGGAATCCGACAGATACGCTCGATGTTTGGCAATCTCGATATAAGACCGACGAAGAGACCGGAAGCCGTAGAACATCAGTTGTCAAAGGCAGACACACCCTGAAGCAATTTAGTATCCTCGTGTATGTGATGTCGCCTAGGTGTACGGTGAAATTCCTGCGAGATCATAGCGGCAGCTTATGTCCTAGTTTATATACAGTAATGCCTAGGTACAGTACACTGCTGCATAGTGCATCCAGAAGACAAAACGATAGTGCAAGTATCCACCAAGCCCGTGTTGAGTACATAACAAAAGGTGTCGCAGCTTACTAACCTGGAAGAATGGTTTGTAAGTTAAACAATAGGGCGACTGGTGACTAAGCCCTAAGGACTCTTTCTATCTCGCAACTCATTATGTGAAGGCAAAATATTTTCCACCATTCCGTAAGCTACCACAATTCTGGATACAAACGTACGTTGAATCGAGGCCCAACCCTTGGAAGTCAGACCAACTGCCCCGCACCAAGGGCCGCGGGGTATAAGTATTCGCTCGGCTTCCCAAAAAATTTCTCAACTCAACAACTGCCTACTCTGTTTCTACAGGAATCAAGTGAACCTAAATACACTTCAAGACTGTATTGTATTCCCGAGAACTTCCCCTCCCCATTGTTTACCAGTGCACGTTCTAATTACTCACGCTTGTCCTCCATCTCTTTCAGCAACCCAATTGCTCGGTACGACCCCGCGATGGGTCAGAGTCGTGCAATGTCCACGCAGCGCTCTCACAGGATGGATATTATCACTGCTGATCAAGGTATTTTCAAAAGTATAACAATCACTGTTTCGCATGACAGGTGTCCATCTGGACTTGCCTCACTTGGAGAGATGCATTGTTGTCTTCTAAGCGTGACGGGTTCATTTGTTCTGAGATTATACTGTCTGAACTTGATCTAGATAATACTAGCGAAAGGACATGCGTGACTTTGATACCCAACTCTCTCTAGCTTGCTCTGCAATTCCAGAGACTAGCTTGTCGAGCTCTGTGGTTGTGGACTGACTGTCTTTAGTGAACGGCCACTTATCGGACGTCTGAAATCCTGTCAAAATGTCTACTGATAAGATCACCTTTTTGACCAACTGGTAAGTCAAATTAGTATATTATGTTATGTTATGTACCCTACTACGTTATCTGAATAGGGTTATATTTGCTGCAATTGATGTTGAGAAAAGACATCCGCTGACATTCTCCAAGGCATGCAACCCCCTACCATGCCCCTCTGTACCTTGCCCAATCCAAGGGCTATTTCCATGATGAGGGACTCAAAGTTGCCTTACTGGAACCCAATGACCCGTCCGATGTGACTGAGATCATTGGCAGCGGCAAGGTTGACATGGGGCTGAAAGCTATGATCCACACTCTGGCTGTGTGTATTCCTAACCTACTCAGCGAAGGTAAATGCTAACTACTAACGAAAAAAGGCCAAAGCCCGTGGCTTCCCGGTCACCTCAATCGCCTCTCTTCTCGATGAGCCTTTTACGGGTGTAGTGTATCTCAAAGACAGTGGTATAACCACGGACTTCCAAACTCTCAAAGGAAAGCGTATCGGATACGTAGGAGAGTTTGGAAAGGTGTGTAACACGACCATGCTATAGTCCATTTTTTAAAGATCCGAGCCTGACGAAATCAGATCCAAATTGACGAGCTTACTAAATACTATGGCATGACTCCGGATGACTACACCGCTGTGCGTTGCGGCATGAACGTCTCCAAAGCCATCATTGAGGGCAAAATTGACGCCGGCATTGGTCTGGAGAATGTTCAGATGGTCGAACTAGAGGAGTGGCTGGCATCCCAGGGACGTCCCCGTGATGACGTTCAAATGCTTCGTATCGATCAGCTCGCCGAACTGGGATGCTGCTGTTTCTGCTCTATCCTCTACATCGCCAACGACAGCTTCCTGGTTGCAAACATTGACAAGGTGAAGAAGTTCCTCCGCGCTGTGAAACGGGCTACCGACTTTGTAATTGCCGATCCCAAGCAGGCCTACAAAGATTACGTTGATTTCAAGCCTATTATGGGCACTGAACTCAACCGTAAAATCTTCGAGCGGTCATTCGCTTATTTCAGTCGTGACTTGAAGAATGTTCCCCGTGACTGGGCTAAGGTCACTGGATATGGGAAACGGCTTGGTATTTTGGACGCGTCGTTCCAGCCAAACTACACGAACAACTTACTCTCGTGGAGCCTCGGCGCGGATTCCACTGACCCGCTGGGTGACCAGAAGCGAATGGCTGAACTGCAGAAACAAGTTGCCAAAGAAGGGGGCTTCCGACGCCTCGAGGCCGCCGTCGGTGTTTAAAAGTCGGAAAGGCTTTTAGCCCTAGCTATTTTACAATGATGTTCGCAATCTACCGACCCAATTCTCTCTTTTGCGTCTTACTATGTGTGGGTGCGATATGGCTTGTCACCATTGGAAGACATCTCGCTCCTAGTTTGAAATGAAGCTTCGAGCTTCTGGCACTTTCCTCTTACGTTCACTTATAGCCAATTCCACTCTTTTTACCCATGCTCCTGCTGCAAAACGTCGTAGCTGTGGTGTCTCCATTCCACTTTATCAACTTTTGTACACCAGTAATAATTATTAAAACGCGTGCCGGAGTAATACAGGTATATTATTGTACATAGGTAGGTATGTACATCTTCCTAGGTATCTAGGCACCTACCTAGGTAGGTATATAATTACCTAGGTATATCACACTTGATCAAAAAGCCTCTTCATGAGAATGCAAAATTTAAGCTGACATGTGTCGTTTTGTTTCGCTCTTTCAGAGATATAGCAAAGAAAGATCAGCAAATGAGATTTGGAGGTCTTTCGTACATATCCAATTTAGAACGCTATAGGCGGTACCCGATATCAACCCTAAATTCCGAATGAGGTACTTTCTTCTTTCACTCTCGCTAGGGCAGTCGCCAGCCCTGAGATCTGATGCTGGTCTGGTGGGTTAGGAACTTTCGCACGCCACTTTTCTTGTCCGTCATGATATATCACAAATGTTGGCCACCACGTAGCCCCGGCGGCTTCCTGAATTCTAGACCCTTCCTTGTCCAAACCTTTGACCTGTGCAAAATTACCATGATACTCGTGGTCACGTAGGGTAGGTCGATTATACTTTGAAAAACTGGACTTGGGCGTTCGATGCGTCCCTAGCCAAGTTATTGAAAAGGGAGGCCACAACCTAACTCCGAACACTGGGTAACTTTACAGATGCATAGTTGAGTTGGGTCAGTAACTCATGCTATCCGTGGATGCTGGCGCACTTTGCACCGCCCGCAGGAAGGCGAATAAAAGTCAATCACCACTATACCGGGCGTTTAAGCCCGGATCTCAGTTAGGATTGGCTTGGATAGATGGCATCACAACAGTCATTGGCGGTACAGTCGTTGGCTCGACCAGCCAATGCGACTTCTCATGCTTTGCACGTCGCCCTGGGAATCAATTTAAGGGGCAAGTATTTGCTTTGCTTTTTTTGACAATGTAATTCCCATATTTGGTCTGCTGGGCACTTCGGCTGCATCTCAACTCTATGGGGATGTGGATGAGCTGGGCTTATGGAACCTTCTTAACATTGTCCAAACCTGCGTGATAGGGATTTCCATAATCCAAAGATATGTGCGGCAACTTTTTTCGTCTCTGGTGGCCATTAATCCGGTTGAAAATGGAGTATCGATGCTGCAGGGTTATTTCCCCAGTACATCAACATCCGCCGCGGTTCGTATCTTTTAATGGTGATATCAATTCTTATTCAGCCGTGGCAGATTATCGCGAAAGCGTCCACCTTTACTGCCGTGCTTAGCAGCTTCGGAGGTAAATGACTCCTTTTACCTACTCCATTGTGTACGTATTCTCGATTTGAAACTAATAAAGCATAGCCAGTGCGAAGTCGTTCGACGAATTTAAAACATCAGATAGGCTTCCAAGGTTTCCCAAGCTAGATACTGTAAGGAACAAGATAAGATTACCTAGTTACAATATTTGTGGTACGTATATAATCTCCTCCGAGGCGGGGTACAGTACATAAAGCTACGTAGCCCTAAGTTCTACTGCAACCCCTTTCCCGCCTGAACTACGGAGTAGAAGTAGTCTGCTTTGGCAGCTTTGCCATCGTCAGTGCGGAGTACATATACCTAAACAGCCCCGCTATGTACATACGGGCCTATGACAAGGTTAAGCCACATGCAAGCAAACATCGACAACCTTGAAGTTGACATGCATGCTTCCTTGTCATTGACATAGTTATTACTATTGCTCTCCATTTAACATTTTCTGACAATGGCCTCTACCATAATACCCCCTTCTGGACCACATACGCATACTGTCATCTTCCTGCATGGTCGTGGGGACTTCTCACGCAACTTCGCTTTCACGTTGAATTACTCGTGCGATTCGCGGGGCCAAACGCTTATCACAGCTTTTCCTTCTTTCCGCTGGGTGTTTCCTCAAGCTCCAATGCAACAATGCGCGAGTTCTCCTGAAATCTTTCCACAGTGGTTTGACATCTACAATACACAGAATTTTGCCGAACAGGAGGGGCTCTAGGCTGTGGGGCTCAGGGAGGTCGTGCCTCTCATCCGAGACATCATAGCGAGCGAGGCTGCCCAGTTAGGTGGACGGTGGGACAGAATCATCCTGGCGGGCATTAGTATGGGAGCTGCCACAATAGCTCACGTTCTATTTAACCTAAACTTGTCGCCTGCGCAGGGCGGTAGGCTTGCTGCATTCGTCGGATTCTCTGCCCGTTTCCCGGCAGGACACTCTCCGAGATACGGAGCGTGTTGGGCCTTCACAGCAATTCAGGCGAAGATAATGTAATACGTAATACTCCCATATTTCTTGAACATTGCATCGATGACCCTGTGGTTCCTGTCCAAAGAGGCCGGGAGCTGAAGAATGTGCTTGACGGATATGGTGCCGAGGTTATGATGCAAGAATATTCAAACGGAGGACACCGGTTCCACTCGCCGACAGGAATGGACGACGCTATTCATTTCCTCAATATGTATTTTTTTAGAAAAAGTAGAAGACTGATATGAAAATTCTCTACACAGTTTCACAGCCACCCCTAATGGACAATTGTGATGATTGGCTCCCACTCTGTCCTTGGTTCCGGTAGAGATACAGTCAGCAAGAATGGTGCTTTCATCTTTCAATTTGAAGTCGGTGATATGAACGGCACCAGTGTAACTTTGCAGCATGTCTCGAACACAAGCCAAGAACGGTATAGAGTGGCCGATGATAAGCAAGAGAGCCTAGCCTGTACTTCACTATTCTTGGGGATTGTCCTTTCCAGATCCTTTACAAAGATAGCGTGATTTCTTTCTAATATATTAATGCTAGAACCTTTGGGGCCTTTAACTGGTCTTAATTCAGCAATGTACACACATTGATCGATGGATAAATGACCTAGGACTACCCGAGTAGCTGGGTAGTGATGTAGTAATATACCTAGGTATATTTGCCGAGGGCAGTTTTCAAGGTTCAAATGACCAAAACTCTGACGCCTTTGCTGTCTAGTTTTACTCGTGGTGTAAAGAAATCGTATTTATAACGGACATCACTCTCATCTGTTTGATACAGCTCGTAATCGAATCGTCGAAACATCATTCCCATGGCGAAGAAGAGCTCTGCCCAAGCAAGACTGTTCATTTCATTGCATCAGTTAGTGCTATCCTGAAACGTCAACAACAACGGCTAGATCCTTGGCAGCTCACTTAATTCCTAAACATAACCTAGTACCCTTTCCAAAGGCAACTAAGTATTGATCCAAGGGCCGGCCGTCGGGGGCTTTGGGCTCACCAAGCCATCGCTCTGGGTCAAAGCGATAGGAGTCTGGATATATAATTTCGTCGTGGTGCACATCTACAATGGTCATGCTAACCTTGGTGCCTTTTGGAATAGTATACTGGTCTTTATACCGCAAGTCACGATTGGGATGTCGCCGTGGGTTACGCGCAGACACTCCGTAGGAGAGGCGGAGAGATTCTTGTATGCATGCTTTCAAATAAGGGAGCCTTTCCAGCTCGAATAGGGTGGGGATTATACGATCACCGTCTGGAAATGCATCATGTAATTCTTTTTTAAGCCGCTTGTAGATTCTTGGTGTGTTGATAATATGGAAGATGCCAACACAGAGAGCGAATGCAGTCGTTTCCACGCCAGCAGCGACAAGGATATTTGCCTCATCAGCGAGGCGTTGATGTGCTTTGTCACTTGGGGTGAGGTTTTTCGAAGATAGTATCGCGCGAAATACGTTTGTCTTGGCCGTGGATTCTTCTTCTTCTTCTTCTTCTTCTTCTTCTTCTTCTTCTTTTTCTTCGGTGTTTATCTTGGACTGGTTTTCAATCGTGCGGCCTATGATCGACCATTGATCCTGGTAAAGAAGTTGCATTAGACTTTCTCTAATTGCTGGAAGAAAACTGATGGGACACCCCTATTGGAAAACAATGAAGGAATAAAGGACATACGCGCTTCAGTCGAAGTAAGCTTGCCATGCCTGGCTGGACCCTTTCTATCAATATATCAGGCAACGAGTTCATCGCCTTGCATTGTGTCAGTGGCAGTTATATGGATTGCACGAAGGCTAATTAATGATAGAGACGCACCTTAATAAACCATGGGAAAAATGATGCAACATGCGCAGAGGCCCCAATCGCCATAAACGCCTCATGGAATGAGTCAAATGTCGGCGACTCAAGCTGGTTGTAATTAAAACCAAAGGCGTACTGCATGATGATATCACCAGTAAATGCGGGCAACATCTCCGTCATCGAAAGGGGTTGCTTGCTCATTCTGAACTCGGCAATTCTTTTGCATAACAACTCGGTGCGTTGCTGGATGAGATGTTCCAGACCGAGGATAGAGCGGCGGGAGAACCTTTTCGGTCAATACGATCCTTCTCTACTCAAATAGCAAATGACAAGGAGTATTTACATTGGATTGAGAGCCGCACGTCGCCTTCGATGCACAACAGCATCAACGGTTGTGAACACGGATGATGGACTCCCAAATTTAATGTCCCACCCAGGTTTTTCAATGTGCATATTCTTGGTGTATAGTTCATCGTAGAATTCGGAATCGCGAATGTGAATCTCATCGGGCGCAATTCGGATAATGGGACCTGATCAACAGAACTGTTACATGCTGTTTGAAACACAGCTCTAGACAGAAGGATGTATGTACCATAAATGTTATGCAACTTATCAATGTGAAAAGAATACTGTCCACTCAAAACAATTTCATAGTAGGCCTCATACCATCTCGTCAAAGCGGCCAGTTTCGGGCCTGGAATATGTGCCAATGGACTGAGAAATAGACGATACAGCGACAAGATGACAAGGTAGAACGACCACGCAAAGAGAGCTGCACATAGTAGCAAAAGTATTGAACCTTCTCCAAGACTATTCATTGGAAGTTCAGCCATGTTAGTCAATCTCCGAAGCATCAGTCAATTCTCCTTATAGTTAACTAGCAAAGAACGAGCGAGCGAAGATGGATTCTTCAAGTGAATTGCTATCACACCCTCTCAGAATTCTCAGCCAAGGCAAGGCCTAATGGGACCTTGGCCCTAACGGCTTGCTGTTGGTCTTCGGCCATTCTGCATTCATCCTATTCAATGGTCGTTAATAAACTTAAATTTGCAGCATAGACTAGTGCTACAACTCTGCAATATGTATAGTCCGTATAGTACTAGTTATATAGTACGTATATTACTATATACGAAGCTGTACGGAGTACGGAGTATTCCATACCGGCTTCGGTCTCAGACTACAGTAAGGTCTGTACTTTGAATTTTACTACGTAGTATGCAAGTTCTGCCATGCTCCAAGACGGAACAGCCCGCATCCCTCCCTGCTGCCGGGCAAATCAAAAGCCGGCAATAGCGTTGTATGGGGCGTTGTGGCCCCACTTGCCGTCCTTAGTTTCAAAATTAACGACAGGTGGGTCTAATGCATAATTGCATAATGTTTCTGGCCCCGTAAGACTAACTACTCTGTATATACGTACAACAACGCCCTCATCTGCTAGCCAGCGAAGTACGGAGTACTACTATGTACTAGTACGTAGTATGTATACTCCGTATATTAACACGTACTAATTGTATTGTAACTAAAGAATTTGTTACTTAATAAGATATCTATCCGTTCCTTCCGGCATCAACAATCTTTCATCGAGGATGGGCTCGTTCCGGTGCCAGCCTGTTATCGTGATTATGTTCAGCGCTTTAGGCTTTGGCAATTCCATTCCCTGTGTAGCATACACCGTATGTTACAGAGTAATATTACCTATTATGGGTACCGTAAGGACTAGCCACATAGTAGTTACTAGTACGGAGTACGTACTACGTAGTAGTCTAGTACACTAAGTACGTACATAGTACATACAAAGCAAGGCCTAAGGTGGGTCCGGTCCGCGACTAAGTATTTCTTTGTCTTTGCCTGGCCGCTAAAGTTAACAAATCCTCATCTGCCATGAAGACGTATCGAGAGATTTACTTCTCATCGTATTCCAAGAAAGTGGTCTTTATCGGATATTCGACGGCCAGGAAGACGCAACAATGACCGATCAACGCGGCCATGAGGAGGCGGCTCCTTCAGCAGTCAACACTTATTCCGACTCTCCTCTTCCACAGACACAGGCAATTGAAATTGATACCAACACCAATACCAGTGATGAGAAGGACTCTGCATTTGGGTCTGATTCGGGGTCAACGACGAGCACGTCAATTCTCTCGTCTATTCGTGACTATGAGTATGCAAATGGACGACGATATCACGCCTATAAAAGGGGCGCGTACCTACTTCCCAATGACGAAATTGAGCAAGAGCGTCTTGACATGCTCCACCATATATTTTTGCTTGTTCTTGGTGGCAGGCTATTTATTTCTCCAGTTCGTGATCCTCAAAGGATCTTCGACGTTGGCACCGGAACTGGTCTCTGGGCTATCGACGTCGCCGATGAGTACCCTTCCGCTCAAGTAATTGGGACCGATCTGAGTCCCATACAGCCTGGATGGGTGCCGCCCAATGTTCAGTTTTATATTGAAGACGTGGAAGCTGAGTGGATATATGATCCTGATGATTCGTTTGACCTTATTCATACCCGTCTTATGGGTGGCAGTATCAGCGATTGGGATAAGTTTGTTAGGCAAGCATATACACATTTAAAGCCTGGTGGCTGGCTTGAGATGCATGAACCACAGTCATGGATAACAGCAGACGACGATAGCATGACTCGATGTGAATATACTACTGAGTTTCAAAGCAAATGTGTGGAGGCTGCGCAGAAATTTGGCAAAGCAATCAATCTAGCGCACACACATAAACAAAGATTAATCAATGCGGGCTTTGTCAATGTACAAGAAAATATAATCAAGGTAGCTTTGAGAGCCGTTTTTCCCTTCAATCTTTTTCCCTCTTGTCCAATGTTTTCGTCACATCCAGCTATGAAACTGGCGCGTTAATGATTATCTCTTAGATACCCATTGGATCCTGGCCGAAGGATCCCCATCTCAAAGAAATGGGCCGATTTTGGCTTGAAAACATGGCTGCTGGTATTGAGGTCTATACACTGGGTTTTATTGGCAAAGTCTTAGGTTGGGCTGAGGCTGAATGCCGCGTGCTTATAGCCAAAGCCGTAGCGGAGCTGAGGGATCGCAAAAATCATTTATATGTCAATTGCTATATCATTCGCGGGTGTAAGCAATAATTAGTTTTCTTTTGGAATTGGGTTTTGGGTTAAATCATATCTGTATGTTCTCTAAGGCGGCATGGCATGGCAGGTCCGTCTCATGATGGTAAGTAGGTATAGCAATGCGTCTACTTCACGTTAAGTCCAAAATCTAGCATGGGATTTTCACAATGGGGTGATAAATTTTTTTATCTACGATTGAGTTCAGATTTTGTCAGTACCCATTAAAGGAAGAAGTTGGTGTTATACTTTCAAAATCGCATAAATTAGTTATTGCAGCACTTACCCAAAATAGCCTTTCCACCGAATTGGCGACAATTATCTAGGTAGTGGTTACGGCGCTTAACTTGTAGTAGTTATTGGGCATGCCGCACAAATTACTCTTAATATGACAGTCGAGCGCTCGGCTTTCTGTGTTATATAGTCTATATCGGAATAAACAATTTTGGAATGTATTCTCATTTGTTGCCAAC
This sequence comes from Trichocomaceae sp. PYS4502, assembly GCA_023625875.1. Lineage (NCBI taxonomy): Eukaryota > Fungi > Ascomycota > Eurotiomycetes > Eurotiales > Trichocomaceae > Trichocomaceae sp. PYS4502. Next base: position 20,689 of record JAMAFX010000073.1, read on the forward strand.
CCAGAAGATCGGCAGATTAGCCACCTGAATAACATTAAATTATAGTTAACTAGGGATTAGGGGTACGATCAGACCTTAGCTACTAAAAAGCAAATTGGGGTGATGTACGAGACTACGTATATAAAATCATCTATACTACATTGAATCCCCCCAGTGCTTTCGCCATTGCTTCAATATTCCATTGCCATAAGCGTTCGGCAAAGGCGTCATCGCTACATTGCGGATGGGGTAGATTTGGCTGGATTTTCCTACATATGGCCTTGGCATTAGCAGATGCGTTTATATTCTCCTTCATGGGTGCATACATACGCTATTGGCGCAAGGTACGATCCATTTTCTTTGTCGGATAGAGTCGAACATGTTCCTGCGTACAATTGGGTCAAGGCTCCATGCTGGACCGGTTTGAAGACAACTTTCTAGAAGTAAATTTAGCATTGATGTCCAATTTATATATGAGAAGAATGCTTGCATTCAGGACCCACATGACTGGCTTGGGAATTTTAAGCTCTCTTGTGAGATTCGTCTGCACAGGCCCTGGGTGAGGAGCGAAGCTCAGGATGGAGGGGTGCATCTTGGCGAGATGTCTGGTCCATAAGATTACTCCAACTTTACTGATGCCATAACATTCAAAGGGCGTATAGGAATGCCAAGCAGATGGGTTTCCGAGTGGAATGCCCGTGTTTGGCGCTTGTTTCGCGCCGCTGGATGCCGTATTGATGATACGAACGGTACCTTTTGGGCTCATGCGTGCTGTTTCCAGTAACAACGGCAGAAGTAGCTCTGTGAACACGAAAGGGCCAAACATATTGACTGCCCATTGCTAAGTGCCCATCATTAGTTTGGCCAAACTTCTCCTGGATGCACATATAGAATCAAATGATCCTTACAAATTCGTACCCATCGTCTGAAATTTTGCTTTTAGGGGTTCCCATAACTCCAGCATTGTTATAAAGGATATGAAGCGATTTTTCCTGTCTAATTTGCATTGGTGGTCAGCGATCAACTTCAAGAGAAGACAAGCTGTCAACCTACTTGGAGAACTCTGCAGCAGCACACTTTGCCCCTTTCGCATTAGAAAGATCCACTTTGAGAAATTGAATATTTGCGGAAAGAGTCTTCGGATGCGTTGTATGTATATCCTCCAATGCACTGCGATACTTGTCTTCCGAGCGCGCTCCTAGATACACTTTCGCTCCTTTGGATGCAAGGACCGCAACTGTCTGTTTTCCAATGCCACTATTGCCTCCTGCAGTTCAAATCAGACTCGGTAATGCTTTTAAAGGGATCTCAATGCTCATACCTGTCACAATAACAACCTTACCAGATAAATCTGGTATATCAGCTTCCGAGAAAGTCATGGTGGTTATCATAGAAGGCCGATCCTGCTGCCAGGTAGCTGTTCTTTCTTCTTTTTTTTCCTGCCTCAAAGATATTGCCAATTCAGAGCATTTATATACCTGAGTCATCTAGATGGATAAACTTCCGCCGCAGCTCGAGTGTTGCTACTCCCAGTAAGTCTTCCGCAAGGGATCCGCAGCTTATGCCATATTCGGCAAGTGTGCCATCGTGCTAGCCCTAACCCCCGGCAATAGAGGCTTTTCTATACTGATATATCTGTAACATGGAAAAGGATTTTTTATTATCTCTCGACCTTGATCAGCTGCCAGTTATCTTTTAAGGTCAAATGTTTCTATGTACTCTTTGCCGAGCCAGTCACGAGTTTCATCAACCCCCTTCGTCACTGTCATCATTAAGACACCCAGATCATCAATATCTGAAGGCTTCGCATTATGCATGTCGGCGTCCCAGGTGCTAAGACGAATAAATAAAGAAGTGTATTCGCCGAGTGCAGATTTCCACGAGTATTCAGAGCGCGCATCCCACAGCGCTCGCTGACCGTAGAAGGAGAGCTCCTTGATTTCAAAATGAACTTTATTCCACCCGTGTTTGAGATAATAGTAGAGGCCTTGTAATAGAAGGCTCACAAGTATCGTTCGTCGGAGACTTTCGGCCTGGATCCAGGCACGCCATGTGTAATTCCTTGGGTCTGTATCATTTGTCCCTGCTTGCATGCTTTCCTGTGACAGATGAGCCTTCAACTGTTGCGTCCATTCCCACAGGATACTATCAGTTCGTTCCGCGTCAGCTCGCTGGCGGATATCTCCATCAAATAGCCTGATAATTTGATAAAATATAAGCGATTGAACAAATGCCAGTTGATCAAGGACGGAAAGTCTCTCCGGATCGAAAAGTCGGACAAGAGACATTACTTTTTCATATATCGACCGGAATATAAGGTATTCATTGTCCTTATTTTTGTGGCTGTAGAGTGCACATATTCCGAGAACGTCCTCAATGGCGGTGGGCGTGTATTCTGAAAACAATTTGCAATGAATAAACGCCGTTGATCCTTGCATGACAAAGATATTCGGGTAAGACCTAAATCTTTTGACTAGATATATCACGCGTTCCTGATATATATCACTCGGAACAATGCTTGTAGAAGGCGAGTACGCTGGTCTTAAGTCATCAGGAACCACATATTCATCTATGTTACTCATGACATCTGTCCAATCCAGGTCGTAGTCGGGAAAGGTTGCTAGCGACATGTCCAAGTTGGTAGTAGGTAAACTCTCTGGCGGATCGGCCAAAGCCGTTGTACTGTCAAATACGGCATATTGTGTTGGATTCTGAGATACTGCCGTGGGAGACAGGCTCTGCCCAGCAGTTGGTAGCGGTGGGGGTTGATAATTGCACTCCAGCGAGCGCACTTGGCACCGAAAGCAGCGGGGTCGTCCAAGATTGCACCGTCGCTTCGATTTGGCGCAATTAATACAGGACCTCCGAAAGGGTGCCGGCATGATATGTCAGGTTATGTGTGCGGAGCTACCTAGGTATCTCCCGTGATCGAATTTGGGAAGAGTCCGGGTGATGTTGGATAACTTAGGTAACTAGTGTGCAAGGACAGTACATGTAACATTGGAAATATTTTTACTACGTACTAGGTATGCAAGTCTGCGGGGACAAGTGCCAATCTGTAAAGGTATCGCTATGTACCGCTGCCCCAAAGAAGGCTAAACTGTTAATTATGCTCTTCCGCATAGGTATAACAAAGAGGATACATCAACCTATGCAGAGAGTGTTTAATGCCAACTTGAAGTACATGAAAACTTAACTTCTATGCAAAGGTGTACAAAACATAATGGTAGTATATTTGTGTAAGAACCTAAGCAAAAGCTGGAACATCTGGTACGTTATAGGGCCTACGTATTTGTGGTTGAAAGTAATCAACTTATTTGTTCGAACATAGGTTCCCTATGCACTCGAAATTTTTGGTGGCCGGGTTTAAGATCTGAACGTTTCCCAACTCCAGGTAGTCAGGCCCCAGGGCCGCTAATTGTTAGCATAGGTAGGCCCCTAACTACCACTTCCAATAAAATCGCACTTAACAATCACGCAATTGAAGCTTGTATTCGACCATGAGGGCTGTGCTGAATTTTTATTATTAACCTCGGAACCCTAGATGTCTAAATAGCTCGTTGGTTATAAATAATAGACAGTAGCTAAGCTATTATCAGATGGAAAAAAGTTGACTTTCTACATTCCAGCAAAATCTCTACTACCCACCACCTCTAAGCAGCAGAGATGCTAATCTTGTTTACCGTGGTATCCTTGCTCAACCTATCCATGCCCAGGATGGCGCCAAGATAAAGAGCATTATAATTAAACGTACTGTGGATAGCGTATCCAAGAAATTTGAGCAGGTTCTTCTCAACGCACTCGCTAATTTCTCGCCCCCTACCTCCTCTAACACATTCGCGGTTAAGACCCCGCGTCTCTATGTATACGACCAAGGCACCGATACCCAGATTCTGGAGGACTTTTCCAACGGTAATGACTTCAAAACTATTTTGTATAATGAGAACGCTCGTAAGGTTCTTTCTTTGCCCAGCACAGGTAGCATCGGTTATCACTTAGGGTTATGGCTTCGATCATTTCACAATTGGACCTCAGCGCCAGAGCAAGCTGCTCTCCGAGCGGAGATGTGGCAGCATGATCATATGCGGAAGACAAAGTATCTTCTCACTTACGATAGCATTTTCAAGGTACTTGAAAAGTACCCGGGGCTTTCTGAGGGCCACGAACAGACTTTGGAGGTATTCCGAGATGCCATGGTCAAGGATTCCCAGAAGCCATCTACAAACGAGGGCGAAGATCATTGTATACTTCATGGAGACTTTTGGTCAGGGAAGTACGTCATAATACGAGGTCTGTTCCGTTGTTGAAATTGTTTCCTGACACATTTACCCCCGCACCAGCATCCTAGTTGGTAGTACCGAGCTGTTTATCATCGACTGGGAGTTCGCCCACTTCGGTCACCGATCCACTGATCTCGGCCAAATTTTAGGCGACCTCTATGAACGAAAGGTTTATAACAATCTCGACAACGCCATGTCGACTATGGAAGGAGTCATTAACGGCTACGGTGCGATAAGTGTTGAGATGGCGCTTCGGACTGCTATTTATGTGGGTGTCCACCTGATCAGCTACTACAATAGGCGGCCTCTGAGGGGACCGAGAGTGGTCTCTTTAGAGGTGATTATGGCTGGCCTAACTGTCGGAAGGGACTTTGTCGTAAAGGGATGGCAGAAGGATGTTGCTTTCTTCCAGAACAGTGCGCTAGCGTCTCTTTTCACTGCAAGATTATAGATACACGATCTATGAACTCAACATAAAACATTTTTTTTAATTCTCTAGAACTGGAGGTTTGTTGATCCTCACACTTGGATTCTTATTAACCGGAGAGCAGAAAAATGAAACATAGTTTCGTTGGGTATGTAATTTATACATATCATGATAGACACCAGTTCAAATACTTTACGACCACGAATGACCTCCGGGTTATGCATAGCCTTTGGCATCCTATTCGATATGATACGTGAGAGACCATCATCGAAACCGTTCTATCCGCAAAAAAAGCTACCTGATACAGGTAACATCGACCTTACTAAGATTACCAAAGCAAACCTTGGATGGATATGATCAAGTAGGATTGGTTTCAGGATGCTATTAAATCATCGGGGCCACTTGATTTGTACTTGGTTCTCGGTCACAACCCAGTGAGATCTTCTGGCGTTATCTATGAGGCAATTCGTTAGGCTCACCCATGAACCGCTACTCAGACCTTGATTCGTGACTCTGCAGCCCTAGATGAGAGCAGTACTGCTACTGAATCAGGTCGGACTAATTCTGTTCATTAAATGACAAACAAATTCTAAACCTGGACAAGCCGTCGTTGCGTTGACTTGTGAGTACCTAGGTACATATAGCCGGCTGGACGCGTTAAAATCTTGACTCCTGCAGCAATTGACACAGTAGTGACAAGCGCCATGTTCTGAGCGTACTGGGCTCAGACTACAGCAACAGTGATGTCACCTACTATAGCAGCTCGAACTACAAGACACATGTCTTCCTACCAGAACTCGTCATGCTCCAGGCTGGTAGGTATGCTGGATTGCACATTCGCCTGGCCGCAGTACTACCGTGATCAAATTGGTCTACCTAGGTAAATGACAACCAATTCCTCGTCGAAATGAGTTACTTGATAGTTTGTAATTGATAATTCATGTCTATGTCCTATGAGGTTATCTAAGTTTTTCATATGGTAAGCATATATTTCTCTAGAAGTGACAAGACATTTCTTAACATCCGTTTGACCGCGAACTCCTTTGCGGCCGAGGTTGAAGTGTTAGCCCCAGAGGGGGCACCAGGCACAGTCTGCCTAAGTAGATACGTATTGCTAATTTAAATAAGACTGAAGGTCTGGAGAAAAGGTTCTCTATACGGAGTTAACACTAACCATTCCGGGTCCAAACTTGTGGAATTCTCATATACATGATAGAGCTAGACCAGCAATAACAACATTTTTGGACTGCCAGAATAGCAGGTCGCTTAGAGTGAAGTACACTTGGAAGTTGGTCTACGTGCAACCTAGCCCTAAGTCCTACCCAGGAAACTCCACAACAATAAGCACCAACTACTTTATTTCAGGAGCTTCTCGTAGGATAACTAGAGATATTAATCTGTTTGTAATTTATAGTAATGGATAGAACGACCGACCATTTTGCCAAAGTAGTGCAAGAATTATAATGTTGTTTTCATTAGTTTCATCTTTAATTAAAGCATTAACAATAATAAGCAAGGACTTCCACCAAGGCGATATTCGCCGATGCGCTTCGTGGTCGTTCATTCATTTCCCGTGCACTAATCCTCCTCTTCGTATATATAGCAAGTCCAGTGCTGTTGTGTTCGTCTATTAGGGAAAAAAAAAGTAAAGCAAAGCAAAAACTCCATAATTGCGCTTATTCATCGGCGTAGAACGGCTCTCAAGGTTGGAATTAATGAAAGTCGTGTCGTACGAGGGATTCGTTTTGAGGAAAATCGATTATGAATGCCGGGGCGCTTGAACGAAGTGGTATCGCAGTAACAAAGCGCGAAATGAAACATTGAAAGGCTAAACAGCAAAACCAGGCCGTACGCTAGCAATCGATTGGTAGGCAGAAGAAAGAACAAGGTCTAGGCGTGTTACGACACGATGGAGCTTGTCGGAATGGCCGTCGTCCCCTGTGATATATCACTCTGTTCAAAAATACCAAAACGTGCGGCCACCTCTTCTTCATTGTGGCCGGTCAAAAGCCAGACAAAGCGGCCGATGCTTCGAAACAAGAGTTGTGGAAAGTATAACAGAACGGCCCAGATAAGGAGAGTGAGGGCTATGAAGACAAAGGCATTGGCAACAAACTTTTCCCCGGGAGTCATGACATAAACACCGAACGTCACCTCGTAGCGATAGTACTCCAGAAAAATACGGTCGAGACAGCGCTGGAGAATATTCCGGCGCTTGCTGTAGGACGGGGAGCGACTGCTTACGCTAGTTGATATCGACGAGGTATATTTGCTGATCAACCCTTCTACTATCGGTTGGGAGCGCGCGGAGCCATGAATTGAAGTAGAGGCTGTGTAGAAAGAACGCACCCTGGTAGCCATTCTTGAGGGTGCAGTACAACTCGACGTTCGCACAGGGATTAAGAATGGCGAGTATGGACGAACCTGAAACCAAGGCAAGCCGGACGGAAAAGGAAAGAAGGGGGAAAAGATTGAACAAGAGCCGTAAAGTAGAGAGGTAGAATCAGCCGGTTCTCGATTCAAGGAATACCCTTGCGGAGCTAACTGCGTACTAGCTAGCTACCTAGGTATCTTGCTGCAAACTGGGACAATCTATTCGCCGAGGAGGAGAAGGAGGAGGTTCGAGGCAGAACGACGAGCTGCAGCGCGCCTGTAAGAATAAACGCAAGGGTGCACGATAATAATGATAGTCGTCTCTTTTCCTCTGCTTAAGTATTTCATTTTCTGACGTGCCTGTTCGGATCTTTCGGAGCTTGGGCCTCACGTGAGCTCAGATCACGGGGCAGACTTTTCCACATGCGGCAAGGTTCCAAGCCCTAAAACAAGGCATCATCAGGCTAGCGCGCGCTAGGCAACGGGCGCTAGCTGTATACGGTTTAGCGCAGTGCTGGCGGCCTCGAATTTTCGAACCTCGAGAGTCGAGACTCCCATAAAAGACGTCGTGGTTACTGCGGTTGACGGAGTCTTGCGGAGCACTTTTTGACTCTCAGTTGCACAACATACGATGTGGAAGGCTAACTAATTACTTGTAAGTTGTACGTATCTTTTTACTGAAACCCGCTGCATGTGAGAAGAGGAGCCTCAGGCCTGTATGTTTTCCGGAGCTGACGAAGATTTAGCTCTCCCGCTAGCGAGTTTGTTATCTGGTTAGTCAGGTTACTAAGATTACAAACAGCTAACGAACTAGTCCAATTCGGGAAGTGCTGCCTTGCAGCCTGATCCCTACGTCATCGCCGAGCGCTTAGTAAGCAGCAGCAGCAACAACAACAACAACAACAGAGACAACAGAACCAATAATATACAACACAAAACAAAACAACATAGTTTTTGTTGCGTACCAGCTCTACTCCGTACATGGCACTTCACAGTCCTCCTACTGCCTCGTCATGCTGCGATACCAGCCATATATGCCCTGTTGCGGCTCTCTGCCGCTGATGTCATCGCTAGTGCGGGGCCTGAGCACTCACGATAACTACCCAGTCTACTCCGTACCACCCGCCAAGATTATCCCTTCATCACCTCCCTCCTCGCAACTCAGGAATTTTGTTGCATCCTTAGTAATATGGCCTCGGACAGCGATGACCCCCTCGTCAGCGCTTTGCCTCCTGCTACCGATTATCTAACTTATTTGACTTTGCTCGAGTACCAGCTCACTCCAGCCCGCCTGCCCACGTTGCACCGCCTACTCCAAGATGAAGTGTTGACGACAAACATCGGCTGGGACTTAGTCCAGCTCCTTTTGCCAATGCTGCCGCATTCTCGGGACTGTCTTCAGGACATTGCCCGGCTCGGAAACCCCCGGGAGGTTATATTGCGAGTTTCGGAAAGCTTGATGAAGCTAGAGCCCGGCGACGAAAGTGAAGATGAGGACGTCGAAGCACTAGAGCCAGCCTCAATGGATTCCGGCGGGCAGGACAACAAGCTTCCACGTCATGTGACTCATTTCAACTGTTTGATTTCCATGCTCTCCGTCCTCCACCGTCGCATCAAAACAAAATATCCAAGCCGTTTTATCGCGACATCCCTGCAGGCCGCTCTAGAAGCATATAGCTCAATGCCGACGGATGAGACTACCAGTGCACTTCTAGAATTTTTGCGAGATTTGTCGCCATCAAAACGCCCCGCACTGCCACCCCGTGGAACAAGCGATTCCTCGATCCTGCGGGTGTCAGAAGCATCGGCACCAGACCCGGAAGCTGCGTATGACGAACCTGCTACTTCGGCGGATAAAGAAGTACAGCTAAAGTTGATTCAATTTGGCCTTGTTGAAGCTCTGAAATCGTACTGGATAAGTCTTTCGACTCCGGACAACTCAGGCTTGTGGCTAGCGCTGAGGCTGTTGGAGAAGCTAGATCAGCAGGAAACTCGGCCAGCGGATCAGCCATCCAAAATTCATATGTATACAGAGATTGAAGAACTCAAAGAACGAGACTTGATTATTGGAAAATTCTGCGTGCGTTTCATCATCTTCCAACCCTTATTTGACAATCAAGTTATCTGACTATAGAAGGCTCTATCACGAGATCTCGGCATCACCGATGACGACCTGCTGCGCATCGTTTCTACGCCAGCGGCCTCTCATCCGCCACCTCTCGATTTCGACGAATTACCTGATGACCCGGATGAATTATCCTTAGAGCGCCATGGGGCTTTGCTCTTGTTATCAGTACGCTCGTCTGCCTCTGTCTTATTTTCTGGGGCTAGCGCATCCCGAATACCTGTATATCCGAACCTAGCAGTAATTGTATCGAATTTCGATGCAACTCCCAGAACTATTGGCGGAGTCGAGAAAGGACGGGCACAAGCCCTTCACGATGCCCTATTGGCGTTAACAGCAATATCGACTCAGGGAGAAATCAAGCAGCCAGCTGACGAGAAACAGTACAGCGATTTAGTGCTTGCACTGACAGCGTGCAGTTCTCGTCAGAGCTACAATGCTCTGCGAAATATCCCGGCCAACATAGTCCACATCAATCCATCTGAGATGGATCGCTTTAGGCTAGTGCAGAGAATATTCGAAGAGGAAGAAATGCTCTATGCGCGCGAAAGTGCGATAAGCTGGCTCAAGTATGAGGTTCTTACGGCCGCACAGAAGCTCGATCCCGACCAAGAACATGATGCAACCAGTGTCTTTAGTGATCCTCAACATGTTAACGCCCTCTTCAGGGCCCTCTACAACAAATCCCAGTTGGATTCTCTTGATATGTCAACTGGAATCGCCATCTCATGGCTCCAGTTTTCACAGTCCCTTGCGCCATACCTTCACGCCGCGCTGAACTTATATTATGTGATTATTTGCTCCTCGCAACTTCGTAAGAAACTCGAAATAGGCACATCGTATAACTCGTTCCGTGAAGATTTCCTCAATCCACTGAAATCGATCTGCAATGCATTTGAGGAAGATCTGATACAGAATGGGGGTAACGGTCGAATTGAAGCCGCTGTAGGCGAAGATATGTCCCAAGTTGGGATGGCGAGGTCTGTTGGTTTACTGTATCATATTATTGAGCAGGTTGAAGGGAAACTGGACAATTGATTTTCTACCTAGGTACGTACGGATAGTAGTTAAACAGCACCTACCTAGGGCAATAGCTCAAATATCAATTTGCATCCGCTTTTCGTAACGATACTAGTCTCTCTTAGCAACGAGTAGACGGACAAAGGATGCTCGATAAATACCCCTAGGTATGTTTCGAGAAAAATACGCATTGTGAAACCAAGAACATATCAACATTTGGTTCAAGAGAGTGATGGTTATGTACATCCGATATATCGAAACAATATACATGGTTTTGCAAATCAACGTTCTTTGATATATCAATGTTGAATTCGATATATGTCAGAACGAGTAAGAAACATATGTAAAAGAAAGAACTATATCACAAGGAAGATAAAGAAGCGCGAAGAAGGAGATAGCATCACCAAGTTCGCCACTGCAATCACTGGGAACCAGTCTGTCAGTTGAATGAAGTAGAAGGGATGTATGTACACCAGACTGAAGGCCAGTGAAAGCAAGCCGGACCATAATTAGAGAATGAGCGAAAATATCCGCAGACAGTGGTTAACTGAACGTGCTGAGTTCTCTGCATCACCTGATGTTTGTAGACGGTATCGAGTTTTTGTGGTGACAGTGAGGTAAGTCGAATCGAGAATCAACAGTTCAGCGTTGAGATATATCGTCATCCTCTCATCAAGCCCTGAACGAAGAAGCAGAGCAAGAAGGGAGAAAAAAGGTCATTTTGGTTTCGTGGCGTATCAACAAAAGTACACCATATTGTTCTTTCCATCTCGTTATTGGATATTCAAGGACTAAAATATGCCGTTAGTACCTAGGTATGCATTCAAGGCACATTTATGTACATCTAGTGCACTTACACATCTAAATGCCCTCAAATACCTCGGAATTGGCGAGGGAATAAAATTAGAGAATCACGCAGCCGTTGCCAGCAACAGTATTGACCGAGACTACAGTGTCATACCTTAATACAGAGATCCCTGCTTGAGCAGATAAGGCAAGGAGATAAATATGGACATACCGGTTTCAGCGGGGTTGAACTTTGGAGACATCTTTTTCATGATTTCTTCGTCTAGTCTTTCCCAGTTCTTTCATGTCAGCCGGCCTGTGGTTGAAGTTTATAAACAGATGAAGGATCTGCTCAGACATTGAGGAGTCTTTATTTCCGTTAACGATCGTGCTGGATTGCTCAAAGTGTGACAAGGCAAGACAGAGCTGAAACGAAGGACGCATGGGCGCCTTTTATGTCAAAGGACGATGTGCACTGGGACGGGGATGAGAAAGCGAATAGCGAAAATCCGACTCCAGCTCGGATGCGAATGGAACTCTAAGTCTTTGTCTAAACGCTACTATCTTCCAAAAAGCTTGGATGAGGGGCGACAGAGAGAGAAATATGATGTATACATTGTCAGCATTTGCCGATATGAAGTTATACGCGGCCTCTCGCAGACAAAGACAATGCCATAGACCAAGCGAGAGGCGTCATTGTTTCTAGGGGTCTATTCGTATTCGGGAGGCTTAGAAATGGAAAATCGAATCATAATAGAGACATGCTTGTCTGTTTTCGTTGCATTGAGTAGGGCGGGCGATTGTTCTCTTCATATTGTTCTCCCTCCGTAGCCAATCCGCGCACGCGGGTTAGGGCTTGGAGTCACCAGAACAATACTACCAGCACTTCGTCTAGCAGTGGACTCGATTATGCTTCCTTTCTTTTTTCTTTGATTCATTTATGCCTCCCTTCCTTTCATTTCTTTAGTTTATCCATCTTTCTTCCGGATTGTTTTCTTCTCGAACGATTCTAGGCTCTTTGTACCTCGCATGGACTACGAACTAGTTATGCTGCCTCGGCCTGTGCTGAACAAAACGGAATATGTGGTTGTGATTAAATAAATCGGTTACCAATAAGATTCTTACTACATTCACCAGACAATGTCATCATAATATCAACTGGGCGCTGTGGGCTCCATAAAACAATGTTCACGCGGTCAAGTGACCCAAGTCAAGACCTAACCTCACCACCTAAGTGTAGAGTTCCTCGGTTATGCTATTCAATGTCAATCCCTCTCTAGCAATGTTTTCTTCAATCAGGAACATCAACGGCATCTCGACCAGTGTTCCCTTCACCTGACTCAGCTGTTCTTTGACCTGCTGCGCCCCTTCCGGGCCTAATGCAAAGTTGTCGCGAACAACATGACCCCATGCATACCTGCTAGGACGAACGACGCGCTTGCCCTCTGCCTCGATGCTTGCTTCGCGGAAGTTGTACTCGAAGAACTCTTTGTACGCATCCCAATTGCGGATATAGTCATCTGGCACGACGTTGAACACCTTGCGGAAAACCTCCGTGTTCGTCCGTGCGCGCGAGTTCCACAGGCTCTGAAAAGTATCGGAAAGAGGGTCTGCGACGATCTGGCTTTCAGGTCCAGTCAAATCAGATTCGTTGGGTACCCCAACTGGCTCACAATTGGCGTTGGGCTGCGTGTAATCTTGCGCCTTGAGGAGTCCCAGATGTTTGCGAGTCAACTCGCGTCGAAGCGATGCTGCAAAACGACTAGCTTGCCATGGTTGACCATTCATCGTCGTCTCAAGTGGCGTCGGATCTTCAATTACAAGGGCAATTTCGGAATCATGAGTGCCAAGCTGAGAACGATCGTTGAGATTTGCAGAACCGCAGATGACAATACGGTCGTCGGCAATTAGGACCTTGTTTCCAATGACATCACCGTTAGTAACACGCGCACATTATATCTATCCTATTGAGAATTATACATACCTTGCTGTGCACATAAAGCTCTTCACTGACGAAAGCGTCGATTTCGGGAAGATCGCTATCCCATGGGACGTTGCGAATATCTTGGCCCCCGAGCATGTAGCATTCACTGACCGAGTCCCAACGACCAGAGGTTGCCGAAGGGTGGACGTTTGCTGCCTGCTGATATTGGTCATATGGCTGAGAAGTGTCGTATCCTCCAGGCGGGTAACCAGGCCCATAGCCACCGTATCCCACTTGGACAGCATCGTGTTGTTTACGGGCATCCTCATAGTTCACCCCACTAGTCTTCTCGGCTTGGAGCATAGTGCTATTGGTATTGATCCGGTCGTAGTTGCGGAGATTGTAGAATCGGATATACTCCATTGGGTTATATCCTTCTCTCGCAATAAGCTCCATAATACTGTTGCCACCTCGGCTGATTGATCTGTATTGATAGTCCATGATAGCCCGAGTTCCAAGTGTGGATTCATCTCGCAAGTCACCTGCAAATGCAGGAACAGATGGAATAACTACAATGACCTTGTACTTTTGGCCAGTTTTGGCTGCTTCGAGGATGCGCTCTACAAGAGCTGCCCCAATCCTGTTCTGGACTGGATGCTGCTTATCTCCTGTCGCCGTTATGAAGAACTGGTTCTCAATGTAGACGAAATGTCGACTGTTACGGATAGCCGCAATGTACGCATCTTGAACGGAATGCTCGGTCGGCATGCCTCCGCTCCATTGCGAGACACTTCGCACAACCTGGCACCATCCATTGCCATAATTCCGGCCAAGATTAGTAAGATAGCGATCTTGGTACTGATGAACTTGCCCGGCAAGTTGCCCACGAAGCGAATGGCCGAAGCCTCGAACATCCCCCAAAATATCCTGAGTACCACCAAGCCCTCGAGTATCATCCGCTTCGGACAAATCCCGGGTCTGTAGTTGCAGCGAATCTTGTCCTGGTGGTGGCGGGAAGTATGGAGCTTGCACTGGAGTGGATGTATGCGAGTTGTATGGCCCTGAGTCATACCCCGAGTGGGATGAAGAATACGGCGTATTTTGACACTGGTTTGGATTATTGCTACCTCCCTGAGATGGAGGCGGCCCTGGAAGTGGAGGCGGGACGTATTGGCTTATATTGGACTGACTAACCCCATCAGTTGAGCTATTATACCCACCGTATGAGGACTGTTGGTGTTGGTACTGCTGCTGCTGCCCTTGCCATTGGGATGATGGCGGCGGCGGCGGTGGAGATTGGCCATAGGTTGCAGGCGGCGGGGTATTGTACGCCTGAGCAGAGGGATGCTGCTGCTGTGCATCGCTTACTGGGGGAGGAGGGTAGTATGATTGGCCTTGCCATTGGGAATGCTGTTGCTGCGGAGTGCCCGTCGGAGGTAACGGTTGCCCCTGGCCCCCAGGAGGTGTTTGATAGTATGCCTGCCCAGGTGGAGGCTGCGGTGACTGCGCGGGCGGTTGTTGCCAATCCGGTCCTTGGCTCAATTGACCCTGATTGGGCGGTCCTTGTTGAGCTGGGGGTAGTACTTGCGAGGGAGTGTCGATATTTCCCTGAGGTTGACTGACTTGGCCGCCTTGTTTTCGGTACAAGTCGAGTCTCTGGTATCTTGGCTGATTGCGGGCACGGTATTTACTGTCATAAATGTAGTTCCAGCGGTCTACGAAGTGCTTTCGAAGATCTTCCACCACAGGACCACGTAAACTGATAGAAATATCGGACCATCCCATGCGACTAGTAACTTTTCTGTCCACCTGGTTCTGTTCCCATTGAGACACGTTTTGGAAATCGAGTACTCGGGCGTCATTATAGTCTTGGCCAGGGAATACAATTTGCGAAAGGTCGCCAGGATGTACGTCAGCAATAGAATGCTGGTTGGTGTCCCACCGTCCAAAGCACAGATCAAGGCCACCCATAAAAGCAATTCTGCCATCGATTAGGCAGAGCTTTTCATGATGAGCCCAGTACAAGACGGTGTCACCCTTAGTACCGTACAAAGTCTTAACCGCATCGCCAGGCAGCTTGCTGATCCCTGCAGCGTCAAGGGACAAGTTCTGGAAGGAGGCGGCAAGAGAATTTTTGATTTCAGAGCCGTCTGGGATATGGTCCGGATGGCGGAACACGGCAATGTTCGGATGAAGCGCTTCTAGAGCATGCTTCGTGTACGCAGAGTTTACTGGGAAGAAAGAAAATCTTCGCATCAAAACAAACACAAAAACAAAAACAAATAACTGGCAATACTGGACTTACATGTCAGAGCTTTCTCAACTTCTTTATAAACAACGATGTTGACATGAACGCCACGCTGAGCAGCTGCCTGAAGCATGCGGTCCAAGCGATACTGCTCATTCTTAGCTGGAGGGCGTCGTAAATATAATTCTGGTGAGAGCCACCCTGTTTTGGATAATTAGCCACGTAAAGAAGAATAAATACTCAGTTACCCTCTCTCCTTGTCGACCGGGCAAACTTACAGTCTAAAATCCAAATAGATTCCCTTGCGCTCTCGAGCGCTCTTGATACGGCCCAGAAATAGGTGAAGCCATCGACATGCCATTTAACGTCGTTGTTTCCACGAGGAGGCGCAAAGCTATTGAAACGATTGCTGTTAGGGTTGCTATTATTGGGCCCGTATCCTGCATAGGCGTCGGCATCGATGGTTGTTCCGATTTTCTGGGCCAGCTGTGAGCCGATATCTGACACGGTCTCTTCAAAATGGTCAAGGAAACTGGAGAGTCCTGGCTTCTGTGGCCTGTTTTGATTCTGGCTCTGGGGATTGTTCGTATAGGACGACTGGTATGGTTGCTGGTAACTCTGCGGCTGCCCCGCACCTGGACCCGGAGAATAGTATCCCTGCTGGCCGGTGGTAGAATGGCTGGAATATTGATCTTTCAATTTCTTCAGGCCATCAGTCAAGAATCCTCGCGCCGAGTCTCCCAGGCCGCGTTCTCCGGCTTCGTTTCTAGCTTGTTCTCGGCCGCCATAGTAGCGACCATAGGCCAGGTCGTCTTGTTGTCCGGACATTGTGTCTTCTCTAGACACTCGCTCAAAGACAGGTTGTATCTCTGCAATCAATCAAACACATTGCAACATGTTCATGAGATGACTTGTCCAGTTATTTTAACGATGAGATGAGCTGAGCCGAGCCCAACCCGCGAGTGCCGCTCTGAGACTGAGCCTGCCCCGCCGTCTCCATCTGCCATCTTGAGCTCCGAGTGTTGGTCATTGGCTCGTCGTTAGGCTGTGCGGTGGCAGCGGTGCATACGTGGACTGGGTTTGTGGCGCAGCTGGCCATCTCTAAGTCGGACGGTGTCGGAGTACACTAAGTATGTACTAAGTAGTAGTTAAATACCGTTTCTGTACGCAGTGTACGGAGTATTTACAGTTGGAGAAGATAGCGGTGCGGAGAGCCTGAGGCACCCCGCACACACGGATAGTTCCAACCTTCCAAGGTTGGTTAACCAACTCAGATAGTTAGTTAACTTATAACTATGAGTCATTGCATTGGCAACTAACTGTAAACTCACTCGCTGCGCAAATTGCTGCTGTTGTTGTATTTCTAACGAATCGAAAAGACGAAGAAAACAACATCATGTCTAATCTCGCTACACTAGACGTAAGTACACTACCTCGTCATTGTCGACAATGTCTATAACTAAGGCCGAGATGGGCATGGCAGGCCTCCCAACATCCCTATCTGCCTGCAGCGTCGCAGACCCTCTTTGATGCCAAGGCGGCAATGAGACTCAGCTTCGAGAACATTTCCAAACAGATCGGACGCAGCGAGGTAGCCACAGCAGCCATCTTCTATGGCCAGGCCAAAGCCTCGCCAGAGGACATCGCAAACTTGGCGAAGGTACTCGGAATTTCCCGTGATCTGCTCGAGCAACAGCTCGGTGGCTTCCCGGACCGTGGACGCTCGGTAGAGATGCCCCCGCGAGAACCACTCATTTACCGGTTGTATGAGATTGTGCAGAATTACGGATATGCCTACAAGGCTGTGCTGAATGAGAAATTCGGCGATGGCATTATGAGTGCGATTTCGTTTTCAACAAAAGTCGAGAAGGAGACTGATGCTGATGGCAATAACTGGGCCGTGATTACCTTGCGAGGAAAATGGTGAGTACAACTATCTCGGAATGTTATGATGAGACGTAGGCTAACGTCCAGCGCTTCAAGGCTGCCTTACGCTCGTTTCTAGTCCCATAGTACCAATTATTTGATAAAAAGTGTTAGCATGGTATGTAACTAGCGTCTGGCGTAGGGCTAGGTACTGATACGTGAGATACGATGTGTATGGATCATTACAGTAATATCCCAGCCAGCTCGACAAGATACACAGAGTAATGTCAGAAATCAACCGGCCAATGATTCATCCTTATTGCATAGAGCTACTCAAAGTGGTATCGAAAAGGAAAGGACGTTTCATGATACGAAAAGCGCAGATGAAAGTGCAAGAACAAAACCAGGAGTCAAGGGTGATGAATAGATTTCTGATGAGCTTAATATAGTATTGGGCCAGCAATCATTGCACCCATCCCATCCATCCATAATCACACCCCTTCACTGCCTCGGAGGAGAGAATCAGTAGATTCGGACGCCAACCGCTTAGCAGCACTCCTCGCAGCACTCAAAGGCAAGGAAACCAGCACAGCTTCACAATAGTAAATACAGCAGTCAGCGCATATCTTGCCACTCAAAAGGGAATAGAACAAAAGGACAAGAAAATGCAGTAATAGACAAAACTCACCATCCGCAGCAAACATCGCAGCAACCCTCACCACCACGGAGCTTCATCTGTTGTTCCTCCTGAGAGGTCTGTGTTTTTTTACGTTAGCACTAGCGGACTCGACAGATGCAGGATGCAAATCCGCGGGATAAGACATACGGATGTGGACTCCTGGTTCCCAGCGTAGTTGGCGGGCTGTTCCATGGCCATGGTGGTGGGATTCCATTGCTGGGAGCGAGGTTCTTCCTGCTCTTGGGAAGTCTTGAAAAGACCGAAGAAACCGTTCTGGAACATAATTGCTTTGTGTTCGTTGTTGTCAACTCAGAATTGAGTGGGTATGGCGTTGATGTGTATTAATTATAGTAGTTGGTTGACTGATGAAGATGTCGACGGCCGGGAAACGGGGGGGTTGCAGACAGGTTTTAAAGGAGGAGAGAGAAAGAGGAAGTGACTTGGTTATCAGCACGGGTCATACGGAAGTGGCTTGAAAGTTGACACTGGGGAAGAAAGCTGTAAGATGCTGTAACTAAGTCGTAACCCAACGAAAATAGTAAACATTAGATCGTACTGAATACGCGGTAAAGACACGGTAGTCCCCTGTGATTGGCTGGCAGGGTAGATCACTAATCAATTACACCCACATTACAGAACGGTATAATACAGGAGAACGGGCCCGTATACTCCGTACGGCGTACTCATTACACGAAACGAAAGAGGATGAGCCACACTGCCCCAGCCGCAGCATCAGAACTCTTTACAGTATTATTACGGAGTAAACAAACGTATTTTTCGCCTTCTTCGCAGCAGAAAAGGGGTAGCTGGACGCCCAGTACGTATGGATACGGAGTACCTTGGTAATCTACTAATTATAGCTGCATATGCTACATCATATTCCACAGTGTATCTTTAGTGCATCAAAAAATACAAATTATATGACGCAGTGCTGATCGTTACTCCAAGTGCATTAAATGCATTAAATCATTAGCATCATATTATCCCACTGTCTGTTTATCAATATGCACTTGCAACATGCAATATGACACATATCAGAATGCAACTCACGACCAATGAGGCCGTATAAGGCCGCTGTACGGCCACGTCACTAGCCTACAGCTAGCAACCATTGGCTCAAGCAGTGGCTTGTTGATTCAGCCCTGAAGGCGCGCTAATGCCACTAGGTCATACGTTATCTCCATTTTATGGCGTGGAGTCGTGGACCAGTGTAACTTATTACATAGCCCACGATGTTACGGAGTAGGCCCGATCCGAGTATCCGAAGTCTGTACGAGTCCGTGCTAGACTGACTCAGAAGCCTAATCTTCGTAGAGACTCGAAAGTCAAGATTCAAGAGCCAAGGGTAAGACTGTTATACGTACTTATTGTACTCCGTAGTTGTAACCACTAACGACGGTGTACCTAGGTACGTAGTAGGTGCTCTATTAATAGCATAGTCACGTGTTCTTGGCCAAAGGCAAGCTTTCTGAGCGGGTCCGTATAAGCTTACATAATAGGCCATTGGAAAAGCTTCAATCATAACTAACTCGAGTAGGACTCCAGGAACGCAGCAAATCACCATTCGTACCCACAATGTCTTCGCCAGACAACTCTGATACAAGCCTACAAAGCCTCCGCGAAAGCGACTACTTCAAATTCAAACGCATTGCTGCCTGGACCTTTGTAGTCGCGTCCCCCATTCTCATCGTCCTTCCGCCTCGCAAGCTGGACCTCAACACCATCGCTCTGTCAGCCGCCTTCGCCGTGTCAGCGAATCACCTGTACCGAGACAGTAACCCATATGGTCGCGGCATCATCGACGATTTTGGTGTGAAATATCTTGGCAAGTCGGCCGAGCCACCGCGCTCACAGGGCATTACGAATTTGTTCAATGCCCTGCCGACAGAAAAGGCTCAAGAAGTGCAAGCCAGACTGAGAGCTTCCAAAGAAGCTGCCATTAAAAGTGAAGACGAGTTGGAGAAGTACAAAATGAACAAGCGCTTCGAGGATCGTTCGCTGCCAGAGAAGATTTGGATGGGCTCCGAGGCTGAAGGCTGGAAGGAGAAGCGACTACGCCAAGAACAAAAGGCCTTGGATGAAGGGAAGGGTTATGGGGATTTAATTATGGATCATATCTGGGAAGTGTGGAATTGGGGGAAGCCTGCCGATCAGAAGAAAAGAGAGGAGATTGCGTCCAGAGAGAAGGAAGACAACGAAGGAAATTCATGACAGCTTCAACGTGGTTGATGTATTATTATGTATTATTTCCCCGTTCCTTTATTGGCCACCCTTGTATAATAGAAACACTCTTTATGAATATTACGACTTTGGACGAGGCAGCCTTTGTATCAAAAGGTTCACACCGGAATGAATACCTACCTAGGTAGGTAACTACAAGTCTACTTTCCAAGCTTGGTATTACTGCAAAAAGGACGTGTTTTAAAAAGGGACGGCCAGTTTCGGGGCTGGCACAGATCCCAAGATGAATCTCATTCATGCAAACTTGAAATACCAGTCCGTTGGGACTGCCCACAGTTAGATAAAACATCACACATGCATGCCATCTTCTTATGGCAGGGTATCATCATAATCAACATCATAAAAATCAACATCAACGCCATGCTAGAGACGCATGCAATTCCTCCATATAGAAAAGTAATATTGTTGAGTAAATCCCGCCCACCCGCCGTCAACAAATACATGGCACATTCAATTCCTTTAAAACCGACGACTTACGTCGGTAAAACATGATTCAGATATTGGAACCGTTTTATGGTTCTCATACATGATAAAACGCCGGGCCTCGGGTCCACGGCAACCTCCCGAAAAAAAGAATCAAGCCTCCAGGGCAAGATTATCCCATTGAATCCATCCCGAAATACCTGAGCACCGCTGGGAGCGTCCCCCCAGGGCGTATTATAAAAAATATATATGGTTTGGCAACACGTACAAGCCGGATGCCAGCAGATAGTGCAAGATCTTGGTGTATATTTGTATGGCAAGTAGCCAATATAGGATAAAATTGAATTGGATGGCACGATCACGAGCGTGCTCCCATCCATCATTTGTCAATATCTGGAATGGAATCACGGGCCCATGTCCAGTTCAATGGCAAGTAGCCAATATCGGATATAATTGAATTGGATGGCACGATCACGAGCGTGCTCTCATCCATCATTTGTCAATACCTGGAATGGAATCACGTGCCCATGTCCGGTTCATTTTAGTTTTCCTTTCCCTTGATGACTGTGATCACGAGTACAGGCTCATCACTTCCACGAGTTCTGCGAGTAGGCATACGGTGAGGGATGGGGCCTCGCCCATTACTACATCCCCATTGCCGTCAATTTCAATTTGGACGCCATCGACGTTGGTGTATCTGAGTTGTTGGCTGCAGTCCATGAGTTCCGGGGCCTCCCGCATGATGATGTCTTGTTGTTTGGGGGTCCACTTTGGTTTTCCCCGGAAATATTGCTTATTTGAAGGCTGGCCGTCCTTCGATATTTGACCATTTTGCCCTGTTCGGCCACGGCCACGGCCGCGGTTGCGGTTGCGGTTTCGGTTACGACGGCCCTTACCGGGGTGTCCTTGTCCTTGTGCTTGTGCTTGTCCTTGTTGTATCCAAGGGGCCGGTGATGGAGCTGCAGCATTCATGCCGCCCATGACGACGTTTCCGTCGATGTCTTGAAGTGGCTGTCTGTTGTTTCTAGGACGAGGCCTGTAAGGATTTTGGCGGCGTTGATTGTTGGTTTGGTTTTGGAATCGTGCCATTTTAGGATTGATTGATTGATAGATAGATAGATTGTTTGTTTGATTGTTTGATTGATTATAATTGAAGGAGATTCTGCGAATTGATTGACTTCGAATTGATTGGAATCGGACGGGGACGAATTGACTGAAGCTTGACAAAGATTGGATCTATTATCCTGGGGCCCTTCCGGAGAACAGACGATTGCACAGGTTTGAATGGGATGCAAGTCCCGCCGATTGGTGAAGTTGAGAGTTTGGAGGTGCAGAATTTGATCCTGTGGTCTACCCGGGGATTGGATTGGATTTATGGGTGACCAGAATTCGAATGAATTGATAGACTTTTCAAGAGTCCAAGTCTAGATGTTTGCATGACTTTTCTGAGCGTCCAAGTCAATGGTGATTTACTGGCTTTTCAAGAGTCCAAGCCAGGAGCTTTCTTCAATAAAGTGACTTTTCAAGAGGCCAAGTCAACAGCTTTTTTTGGGGAGACCAAAGCTAATGAATTCAAGCAAGTTTTTGAGGAGCAAGGTGACGAGCAGTTGATGTTGGATAGGTATATTCGTTTCGATTCAAGGCACGGTGGCACAGCGTCAAGATCCCAGATATCAAGAAAGCAATTTAACCATTTATCCTCTCAGCCTTTTTTTTTTTGACGTTTTTGAGGTTTTTTAGCAGAACACGCACAAAACCCGGTTAATCTTGAACTTTTACTGTGGCACAGAGTCTTCTCTTCGAAATCAGTTTCAACCTTCCGTAGAGTCAAGTGCAACAGGTCACAATGTGCCTAGAGAAGAGAAAGAAAAGGCGAAGAGGGCCGGCACTGGCATGCTCAATATATAGACATTATCCAGCGCTGCATCCATGGTTCGCTTTCGCTGCCTGCTCTAAACACATCCTGATGCCTTTGATCGCGAGGACATATCAAAATGGCGGGGATCAGCAGTACAGCCAAATTGAGTTTGCGAACATCCATGGAACCAGTGATCGCCAGGGTCTTTAACAAGATAGGCAGCCAAAACTCCGAGGCGCAGGTATTGCCTGATCTAGACTACAACTCAAACATCGATAAACTGTTGTAAAAATAGGTGACAAATATAGCTGTTTCTGTGGTCACGTTGTATCGGAAATTGAGTTTGGCACCCCAGGCATCCCCGGGTAAGGACACGATTGGGCTTTACCCCAGGCATCCGTAGTCTGCGAACACGATTATACAAACCTAATTGCAATTCAACTCGGCCAGCGGTAAATACATTGCTGGGCCTATTTGGAGATAAACCCAGAACAAGACGTACGGCTGGTTGCCTACTCGCTCCCATCACTATAATTCGAGTTTTTGGAGCGTTTTGGTTTGATCTTGGCCCACGACGAAGAAGAGCCACTCCTCGATGAGGTGCTCTCTCGTCTTCTCTTCTTGTCTTTCTCGGCGCCTGACTTTTTCCGCCGCTCTTCCTTCAATTTTAGGCGCCGCTCAACCTCCTCAGAGATATCGTCTTTCTGCAAAGCCACGGGTATAAAGTCTTCCACATTGTCCTGCGATCCCGGTATATCCTGTACTGTTCTAGGCCGTTTTCGCGATGACTGGCTGGCTTCGTCGGTGCTTACTTGCAAGCTCTCCCGAGATCTCTTCCTAGCACCGCCTTCACTCATAGCAGTTTCGGCTTCATTCCCATCCGTTCTTTTTCCATTGATCTTCGTAGTTGGGCGCGGCTTTCTAGCTTTCAATTTCTCTCTTGAATTCGGGGGGTCCTCTGAATCTATTTCAGTCATCGTTGCTCCGCCAATGCCGATAGAAGTCTAAGAGAGAAAAAATGCATAAGTAGGCGGAGTTAATACAAGCCATATCGGGATTTAACTTACAAGCTGTTTCCTCAACGTCGTAAACTGGTCAACCAACTTTTGGGCGCTTTCAAGGATCCGTGAAATAGTCTGTGGTGTTGTTGCCGTTCTCTTGTCGGAATCGATGGACGCAACAAGACGTAAATGAGACGATAGACCAGACTCGAAAGAATCTAAATTCTGGATATGTGATAGTAGTTTAGTCATTTGCAACGTTACGCACGTTCCAAGTCACTCCCTCACCTTCGAGATTGGTTCTGTCGCACCAGAGCTTTTGGTCGGCTCTTGGCCAGTAGGCGACACAACATAGCTCGCCACTGGCACCATGGTCTGTATCTGCGGCGTTCGTAGATGCCACCAGCTAGTTTCAATGGGAAGCGCCGAAGAATTGAAGGACATTCGCCGCGTAGCGTATAGAGATGAAGTCAAAATTGAGCCCCAAAGCTTTTCTGGCAAGGTCCCCACGCGCTGCATGCCAAGCATCGCGTATCTCCACAGCGTGGCGCTTATCTCCGGCACCCGAAATGGTAGAATACTGTATGCCATATGGTACCTAGGTACGGAGTATACTGACTGCGCTGGCATAGATGGAACTTCACGGGTAAACAACCGCTATTTACGAATTATATTTGCTACTAATACATCACTGAGGTGATCACAATACACTCATGCAAGCATCACCATAGTCGTCCATCAAAGGCGGCTCCAATTCACCAAAACCCAAGCTGCAATACGTAGTAGCAACCAGTGGCTACCATGCCCCAGAATCGTAGTCAAACCTCATTAGCTCCTTTCCTGCATCCTCAACATCCTTCTTGGCCTTCATACGCATATAGAAAATAGGGCAATCTCTTGAGGAGCAAATCACCTCGCAATGCAAGCTGCCCTGGCAGCGTTGGCACTGGGTCCATAACCGGCCGAAGCGTACCTCGAGGTCAGAGGTCTTCTTCAACGTTTTGGCGTAGAGCTCGCCAATTCGTGGGCGGCAATTCTCACACACAGCTCCAGCCATTTCATCTTTTCCAACTAGAGGCTTCTTACACCCCATGCAAGTTTGCGTCTTTTTCGCAAACTTCATCAACCCGCCCAGAGTAGGCGCAGCTACAGATATAGATCGCGTATGTGCACCAGTCAGCAGCTGCGAAGCCTTCTTCTCACCTAAAATTGGTTCGAAGATACGGCTAAGCGGTTTGGCAAGCTGGTTGTCGAGATAGTATTTAGTATCAATAGGGATGTTGTTCTCCAAGACATAGATGGGGTCCTCGGATTTTTCATAGTTCTTTGACCCTCCCGCGCCTTTGACAATGACATAGGCAACACGGTCACCTAGTGTCGGTGCGGAGCCGGCATCTCGCTTGCGCATGCGCTCTGCAAGCTCAACGTGCGCCTGTTTGGCACTGTAGTCGGATTTCGACAGAGCCTTGGTGATCACCAACTTCGACATGTCCACCTTGTTCTGCAATAAATCGGAAATTGTACTTTTGACATACCTGTAGGAAAAGCCATTAGCGAACATAGCACGTCCAGATGACTGAAACGCCAATACGAGAAAGGAACAAATCGGCACTTACTCTTGAGCGCCATTAACATCTCGGTCAATCAAGATCTTATTCAAGACGGTTTCAATAACAGTCTGTACAAGTCGACAGTTATCCCGCCGAACGGTTTCAATACCTTTCGTATCCATTTTATCGTACTTCTTCGGGTTGGTCCAGTAGAGTCCAGCATACCGCTTTTTGTTGATAAGCAGGTACGGAAAGTAAACCTTTTCGAACTCCAACTTGATTGGCTTGGTGAATTTCGATGAGACATACTCTGCTGCCTCTTCGCCTAGTTTCATTGCTTCTTCAAGTGTCTTAACTCCAAATTTAACCATCACAGAGTCAGTGTCACCGTAGATAACCTGGGCGTCATGGGAATATCCATTCGCTATGGTATACTTGGCTTCAACTTCAGCCTTCGTTTTCTCAATCATCTGACGGCCGTAACTGGTAGTGCTACTGGCAATTTCCAAGCAAGGAAGCTTGCCCACTGTCGCACCGGTAAGCCCATACACACTATTAGCGCTAATTTTCAGTGCAAGCTGACGACCGTTCAAAACAGCCTTCTTGAATGGATCCGTCTCAATAGCCAATTCCTTTTTGGCCCTTTTCCGCGCACTAAGAAGTTCTTCGAGAATTTGCGATAGCAGACCTTTTCGCACTTTCGCGGTACAGAACATGTCGCCGTTGGGAGTGACGATATAATCCTCGTCTTTTTTGTAGTTGTAATATTCCACTGCTTTCTTGTTGAGAAGGGTTGTGTAGCACAGGTTATGCGCCTGAATAATTGACGGATACAGAGATGCAAAGTCAAGAGTGGCAATAGGCACGTCGTAATAATCTCGAATAGGCTCAATGACAGTGGCCCCCTCATAATCGCCTTCATCGTGCTTGTTCAAATTTGGAATTACCAATTGCTGTTCTCTAGCCTTGCGGAACAGCTGGCTAATAAACTTGACCTGCTGCCCACGAGACAGAAGATAATTAAACGGCACACCTGTGACTCTTGCCATTTCAGTATAATTAACGAGACACATCAATTTGTCCATCAGCCTCTGTGGAAGATAAGCGTCTTTCAGGCAATAGACAGCCAGCCGCCTTCTAGAATCTGGAGTACCATTGAACAATTCTGTGATCATGGTGTGATGGACGTCTTCTTTCTGTTCACCAAGGAACTCAGCACAAACAGAGTTCAGAGTATAGCTTCGGAGATGATGATCACGTTGAATTAATTGGAGAAGATCCAATTGTATTCTGCCGTTTGTGTTGGTCGATTTTGTGTCGCGGTTCCCCATTTGCTTGCTTGAGAAATTTGTATCTTTTGCCTCGGATATAGTAGAGTTCAACCTGGTAAAGTACGGGAACTGTTTGCATTTTAAATGCTTTGCTCGATCAAGCAAATACGGAAAGTCGAAGTTCGCGATGTTGTATCCTATAATAACATCTGGGTCGACCTTTTGAAGAAAATCTTTCCATGCTATGAGCATCTTCGCTTCGTCGTTGAACTCAAAGATTTGAGTATTTACAATCAAGCTGCAGGTATCCAGTACAAATACGTTGCGTACGAAAGGTTTCGACTCTCCATAACGAGTGACAACATTAGCAATTTGGATGACAGGATCTTGGTTTGGTTCTGGAAAAATTCCTTTTCGGCCGGCACACTCAATATCGAATGAGAGAATTCGCAAAGGAGCCATCTTTGCCCATTCTCCGTCATTCGAATGCGCAATAAGGCTGTGATAAGAGACAGATGCTTCGATTTGACAGTTTGATTGTCGCTTGTGCATGGGGACCAACTTGTAATCACCAGCATTTGCTTCGACCCAGGACATTCCAGAAATCTAGGTCCAAAAAGTTAGAGCTTGCCATTGGATCCAAATAGTATGATAAAAGCTCACCCCCGTGTCAATCATGAACCTCAGCACGTATTGAATGTTATCAAAGGTCATGATACCTCCGTCATCTGCTGAAGGCCACAGTTCGTGATAGTTGTATATACCGATAGACTTTTCCAATCCATTTCGTAACCTGCTGATATGCCTAGGCTCCGTTACCGTGATCTTAATATAGAATGATTTCTTATTCCCTTGAAACCCATAAAGGTTTTCTTTCTTCATTAGATGTACGGATTGGATCATGCGCGTGTGCGAGGCGAACTTCTTCTCCAGAAACGTGGCGTAGTGAGGACAGTCTTCCGGTGAGAATCCCACAGGTGCGGCAATCAGGAGATAGTGTTGAAAGTCTTCGACGTGAAGAAGAACAGAGTTTCCTTTCTACAAAGCATTAGGGCGGAGCTTTAGTAGCATACGCTGTCATCTTGAATGAAGACTTACCTCTGTAACTCCGAAAAGCTTCACAGTCGCACGCTCATTCAGAGTCCCCTCTTCAACGTCAACTTGCTGGAAACACAAATTATCCTTGGCAGGATCAAAGTCTTCCAGCGGTGGTCGATCCCATTGTTGGTCTTTTTCCGAGTTGTTCTCTTTCAGCCCATGAATGTCCTGGGTTAATTTTTCAAGGTCTTCTTCGAAACGGCTCTTTTGTTGTTGAACCTGGCTAGAGCCAAAACCTTTAACCCCGCTGCTTCGAGGAGGCACGCCTAGACGAGCTGCTGATTCATCCATGTCAAGCTTTCTTTTCTTAGACGCGCTGTTCGGCAGCAAGTTCCCGGAGGTCATCGTGGCATCGGTAAGAATGCGCTTCTGCGCAGATTTCAGAGAGGCCTCCGCCATGGCAATTGATTACACGAGAGGTAGAAAGTAGTGTTCATAGCATAACTATTGAACTGAGAGAAACGGAAAGCATGTCGTGTCGCGCTGGTGACGTGACGGCAACCACGCTAAACCAGTTAGAGAAAGTCCTTTACGCGTCTCGGGAGGCATCACGTGACCCACTGCATTCTTGCGTTGCATCGACCAATCGAAGACCTCCGCAGTTGCTTCAGCGTTCAGGCTGTCAGCTTTTCGGACTGCTATTTTTGCCAGCGTCTCAACTCACATCCTAAGCTGCCCTTCTGCTCGGGTGCGTGACGCATTACGAATATTATGATGCTTTTAACCGACAATATCGAGTCTGATTCACACTCCCGTAACGCCGGTTCCGCTCTGGAAAGTCGAGGAACATGAGATCGCGTCGAACGCATACGAAGAGCAGACTCGGCTGCGTTCAGTGTAAGCAACGGCGTATCAAGGTACTAAGCCTCGATTTCTGCCTCCTTCATTCAAGGCTAACTTGTGAACAGTGTGATGAGCAGCGGCCAACTTGTAATAACTGCCTCAAACATAGCATAGAGTGTATTTACTCTGTCTCGCCAGTGAAAAGTCGCTTGTTGGCTCAGAATGCAGTTGTGCAAGCAAATCCCACCAGCAATAGTAATACGTTTTCTGCAAATACAATTAGTGTGCCTGAGAATGGCGTTTCAAGCGGCGCAACCTCTCCATCGGTAGCTTCAAGCAACTCTGACCCTTTATTAATATTGGATCCCCAACGAGACGGCCGTCTTCCTTCGGACCTACCCTTACGCGACCTGGAACTAATGCATCATTATTGTATAAGTAGCTACAGAACCATTTCGCAGGATGACGAATTTGCAGAGCCTTTTCGAAATGAGGTGCCTAAGGTTGCCATCTTACATCCATTCCTGATGCACGGGATTTTGGCGCTGTCAGCATTGCATTTGGCATATTTGAACCAGCACGGTGACCGAGCCAGTGAATATGATGAGCTGGCTACTGGACATCAGACATTGGCACTGGCATTATTTAGAAAAGAGCTAGACAATATAACGCCGGCCAATAGCGAGGCTATGTTCGCCTTCTCTACCATCGCGACCATACTAGCATTTGCCTCTCAGCAAGTGGTTCGAGTGCACCCATTATCACCAATTGAAGAGATGCTTCAGATTGTCAATTTGTGTCGGGGAATTGCAAAAATCCTCGAGGCATCGAGACAGTGGATGGAAGACTCGAATAGTTGGGTTTCAGACCTGTTGTCCAGTAGACGAGCAGCAGAAATCCATCCTCTTCCCGCAGACATTGAGGCAAAACTCTCTACGATCTTTAAGCTCAATGCTGATTTGACAAGAACTGGGTTCAACATTGAAGAAGCGGTTGCATGTGAGGAAGCAATTTCTGAGCTATCCACGTCTTTTCAGCAACTGCATTCTGGTTACGATGCTGTTACTGTTTTCAGGTGGCCCATCGTCGTGAGCCCACTTCTATTTTCTAACCTAAGAGACCGACGGCCAATGGCTTTGGTTGCATTGGCACATTACTGTATATTGCTACATAAAATGGACGACCGCTGGTGGCTACATGGCTGGCCCTCCCGCCTGTTGCAGTCGATTTACAGTCTTCTTGATCCTTCTTGGAGAGATTATATACGATGGCCACTAGAGGCTCTTGGATTGTTGGCTTAATTACATTACTTCTCATTCGCTATCCTTCTATAGAGGAACAAGGCGCGGTTTCAGATCTATACTATTCCAATAGCGGCTGATTCAAGGAAGATGGTCAGCATTCTCGAAACTGCTATATGAACAATTCGAAGTATGCTCTCCTTCAGTTAACGTTCTGGGCGGAGAGATTAGAACATCATGGAGATATGGGAATTTTGGTTGACTACATAGGGCTCAAGTACCTAGTAACACATGATGGAGCTTTTTGATATACTAGTTGGCTGATGAGGATACGACTAGGGAATACTTGTCTCGGGGTTCACGCCTATCAATCGTCCAGGAATACTACCTAGGTACTTAAACAGGCTGAAGATAAAGTTATTATATGTATAATTAGATCGACCTTCAACGACCTTATACAGAATCATCTGGAAGTAATATATAATTGCATTCTGATTCGCTTCTCACAGCCCCACCGCACGTGACCCCGTCCGAATCAGCCAATGCATTAGGCAAATAAGATATTCGCATAAACAACAACTAGACGTTTAGACATTCTTAACTTTTTGCGAATGTCTTTTCACTGCTTGACATTCGGGATGTCTTCGTGTTCTTTGGAGTAGTGCTCTGTTGGGCTATGAGTCTACAGATCTCATACTGTAATCGCCACCCTCGTTTCCCACATTCTTTCAACGCCAATACATTTCTGAAAACCTCAACACATTGCTTGCGATTCTCTCCTACTAAATTTTTACCTATGTAAAACTACCTCGCATTCTTCCTTTTTCTTCTCTTGACTTTCTCATGACAGAAAACGGAATTTACACCGTATCGGTGTCAATCTGTCGATATGTCCATGTTCCGCTCTGCAGCAGATATCTCTTCTTCTGATCCAGAGTCTAGCAGCTCGGAGGAAGAAAGTTACAATGATAACCTGTCAGAAATTCATGCGGACGCCAATGTACCCACAGCTACTTCTGCCAGTTTAAATGAGCTACTCCTAGAGGACTATGACATCCCTACTCCAAGCCGCCTTGGACCGGAGAATGTCCTTGGCGGTGCATTGGATCTTGACGCCGATGGGCATGCATCTGTGATGACATCTGCCTTGCTTGAGTTCTTTTGTCTCAGTCGCGCCGCGGATATCCTCAATGCACAGCCCGGGTCATATGGCCAATTTACACGTGACTCCTTGGAGGTCAAGCAACTTGCAAAGAAAATGTTTCGTTACAAGTCGCAATTCCTGTCAAATCATGGCATTGTAGCTGGTGGTATTGAAGATGACGACTGGGAAAGAATTCGCCAATATTATCGCGATAATCTGGACATGCTTGGGAATGCAGCCGTTGGCGACACGAATATAGGCCATTCCTCTGGGAGACATGTCTCTCGAAGAGAGACAAATAATATTGCTCGTGATTCCTTGGCAACGCAATCACTAATTCCCACCTCGAACTACTACAAATCAGCCATTGAATCTGGTCCTTCGAATAGTAACAAATGGAATATACAAACCCAGAAACCGGTCTCCCCTAACTATCATGGCCATTCTGAAGGGTTCCTTCATTTGAACGACTTGCTACGAGGCTCCCAATCACCTGGGAGTGAGGAAATTGGGTCTTTGGCGTTAGTTAGCACTAAAGTCGAACATCCATACGATCGTCCGTCTCGATATGCATCGGAGTTCCTGGAGGTAAAACTACTGGGTCGGGGCTCGTTTGGTCAGGTCTTTGAAGTGAAGCATCATGTAGATGGCCAGAAATATGCAGTGAAAAAGATACCGCTGAGCAAGTGGAGATTGGAAATGCTGCAGCAAGAAGGTGTGCAGCATCTGGAGCATATCTTGAAAGAAATCAGAACGCTGGCTCGCTTAGAACATAAGAATGTCGTTCGTTATTTCGGCGCATGGATTGAAGAGAGACATGTGTACTTGGAAAACGAAGCGTTAGACCAAAGAGAAGAGATGCACATGACACTGGGATCACCTAGACGGGACGATCCTGCAGAAGAAGATCAAAGTTTTGGGATTGTCTTCGGCCTGTCTAGCAATGACAGCGAAGGCGATTGCAACAAGCACATCAGCAACAATAATAACAACAAGTCGGATTCTCACAGTCATGATGTCGGCTCCTGGTCGAACTCGCGCCGGCGCCGAAATAGCAACTTTGCCAATGCGTCTTCACCGTCAAAGAAAAGCATAACAATTGGTAGCGGAGACGAAGATGAGGACGTCGAATCTATTCAGCGAAATTTTAGCATCCCTAAGGCCGGGGTTCTTTCCCACGATTATACATCAACCTGGGATCCTACCGACACTGATATTTTTACTAATGACATGAGTAACGACCAATCAAAGCTCCAGCTCACACGCCGCGATAAACCACAAAGTCAGACCGTTGTTCTTCATATTCAGATGTCACTACATCCGCTTACCCTCAGCACGTATCTTAATCCTCGGCACGCCCATTCCAACAATACCGGTCGTCCCCCGTTGCTGCGGCATTGCTTCCACCTTCTACCCTCTTTGAGACTTCTACTTGGCATACTGTCTGGAGTAGAGTATCTCCATTCGAAAGGGATCGTTCATCGTGACCTGAAACCGGCCAACATATTTCTTTCAACCCGTGAAGATGATAAAGATATCTGCCATTCATGCCACGGAACAAGCAGCGAACGCATTGCTTCTCAGTATCGTCCTCGCATAGGTGATTTTGGCCTCGTTGCAGATATTTCTCAATGCACTGAGATGCAGGCTTCTGATGGCGTCATTACCGTACAGACGGGGACGGACCATAGGAGACTTCGACACGTTGGTACGGAATTCTACTGTCCACCGCAAATCCAAAGCACGTCGGGTCAGGAGTCAAGTAACTCCGCAATCAATGAAAAGCTCGACATCTTTGCTTTGGGCGTGATTTTGTTTGAACTTCTCTATCGTCTAGACACGAAGATGGAGCGACAGCTCGTTCTATCCGAGCTCACTCGACGGGGGCTGCAAGATGGCATTGTCAGAATCCCACACGATTTCGAAGACAAGATTGATTGTGGCAGGGTGAAGCTTGCTAATGGCATGTCAGTGGCTAAATCTGTTTCAACTTGTATCAGAGGAATGCTTGAGCCTGACTCTCAGAGACGATGGGGCTGCAAAGACGTTCGCAAGTCTCTACAAGAGATAGTATTTCTCATACAGAAAGAGCCATTTCTCCGACACTAAGAATGGAAATTTTTCATACAAAGATACCTAGAATTCGCTATATATATATTTAGGTAGATCGCCCTGCATAGTGCCTAGCTAGATGAAGATGTTGGTATTTCCAAGGTTGGACTTGGTGTCTACCAGCTGCCAAGCTTTTAATGTTCCGATGTTAACTATAGTATGTTGATATAAAAGGCTCCATCAGTATCTATTCTGCAGGTCCGTACAGCGGAAAACTACTCGGTTTTCGTAAGAAACTTTTTGTCGTTTGGCCTGGACAACCCCGAATGCTGATTGATTGATTGATGGTGGTGCTGCCTTGCTGCCTCGCTGCCTCAGGCTGCCCGCGGGATCCAGAAAATCCACCGCATAATCGAAAACAATATTCATCCATAGCCTTGGAACACGGATGAATCGATCTTTCGCCTATTTAATCGGCTTAATACCTAGGTACTGTATGCATATATCCCTACGAGCTGAATCCATTTCGAAATCCAACAGTACTTTCTACGAAGCGTAATACATCTCACTAGCAGCTTTAGCGGCTACTTGAATAGATGGATGGTACATGTATTCGTCTTGCCGCTAGAAGCCATGTTGAAACTGCGAATTCCGAAAACTTCGGTGAACTTAGAGCAGGTACTGGCAATGAGACTGGTTCAATCAGTCTACATGCATTGTGGCAGGACGTGTCCTCACACCGCGCCCAAGATACACAGGGATCTGCTGTATGAGCCGAGTCAACGAGCATCAAGAGTTCCGTTTTGCTAACTTGTCATACCAGGTGAGCGAGGACCTACTGGTTATTCGACATGTGTTGAAAAATAGAAACAATGAGGCATCATTGGCCGAACAGGACAAAGCTTCTGCACAGGCAATATATGCTTGGCTTGCTCAGGTATCTCTGCCATCATCTGAATTTGCGTCTGCTCTAGAAGCTCGTTATTCAGCAAATGGCAAGTCATTATAGCGTTACTCCTTTTTTAGTTTTCCTTGTCCTAATTTCTTACAGAAGAAAAAACTTACATATTATCGGCCAAACTCAGAGCCCGGCAAACGACATTCAACCTCGCTGTCTCATGCATCAAGTATCTAAACGGCGTATTGCCTGTACTCGAGGTATCAAATTCAATGGATATTCTCATGATTCTTACAAGCTTCACCTCTTTACACGATCCATGGACAACAGATCGAAGTGTCAATGATGCTCTTGCAGTTCTTCAGTTATGCATGCAACCGGAAAGACGTTCCAAGTGTTGGTCTATTTTAGAGCGGATTTGTGAATCAAAAATAAGACCGATATTTGCGAAGACTAAAAATCCAGCTATTACAGCCAGCGGTCGCAAGAATCTTCATCCTTTCCCTCGACAAAGGTTTGATGACAGCCTATTCGACC
Source organism: Trichocomaceae sp. PYS4502 (assembly GCA_023625875.1). Classification (NCBI taxonomy): domain Eukaryota; kingdom Fungi; phylum Ascomycota; class Eurotiomycetes; order Eurotiales; family Trichocomaceae; species Trichocomaceae sp. PYS4502. The sequence continues at coordinate 54,493 of JAMAFX010000073.1, forward strand.
CCGAAAGCAAGCCATGGAAGCATAGGGACGTCTATGCAACAACTGTTTTGGAATGGATACTTGCACAGTATGACGTACGTGACATCTCACAATACAATACATTTAATAACCCCTCTGACAAGTATAGCCTTCCGATATTAATCACCTAGAGAACCAATTTCATTTCTATGTCCCACCAATACTGTCTCTAATTGATGACGAAAGTGCCTCTTTCAAGTATCGTGGGTGCATGCTTCTCACTCGCTTCCTTACACCAATTCGAACGAGCGATTCAGATCTGCTACGACGCACAAACCTGTCATCTGTGTTCGACGACGCACTTACTCCGTGTCTTCTTTCTCTACCATCAATAACACCTGAAGAAGAAGCTCTACAACTACTTGGATCAGCCTATCCAGCCCTGCTTCTAACCCTACAAACTCGATATCATGTTGGTCGTGATCCAAAGCCAGGTCAACTTTCCACTCAAAACAGCGATGACAGAAGGACATACATAACACGCCTCATAATCCTCCTTCGCGATAGCGTCATATCATCTTTCCACCATGTTAGCTCATATAGCCCTGCGTCTACGACTGAGGAGTCGTCTCTAGCATCATTTCCGTACCCGAGATTATCGGCATTTCTCCTCGAACAGTTGAGAATAATCGTTCGGGAAATCGGCATCCATACCACAAAGTATTTACAAGAGATCATCCCTATTCTTTATGCTACTTTGACAAATCCATTTGGAACGGCGCATGTGCCATTACTTCTTGCCGGAATTGCTACGGCGCAAGCGGTCATTCTCAATGCATATCCGCGCATATGGCGGTATAGAGGGGATTTTCTGGCTGCAATTTGCCAGTGTTGGATCAACATCTCCCAAGATGAATCGGGAACAGATCATGACGAGCAGAAGGATCAGCTACGCAAGGTGAAGCTAAAGTTGCAAGGGGCGGTGTACTTATTGAAGCTAGGTGTTCAGGGGGCGCTCAGTATACTACCGGAAGGCGAGGAGAATCTGAATCTGAAGGGGATGGGTGTTGCTGGTGAAAACATAGAAAAAGATACCGAAGCCCTTGTCGAGGCAGATGAACAACTAAAAGAGCTTCTCCGGTTAGATATTGAGAGAGATCTGGATGATGCCTACTTCTTTGAATGAAAACATAATTTCAAGTCCGCAACGCCTTAAAATTTATATGGTACTTTGTAGAGTTGCTCTTTAATCGGCATCTAAAAATTTTTTCAAAGATAACATGGGGTATCATAAAATTTCATCGCCTGTCATCAATATACGCAGTATCAAGATATAACATGGGTCCACAGGAGAGATATTACAAGTCCACTCTTTGTTTGAACAGGCTTTTCCCCTTCAGCCACTGTCTATATCTCTTATACCTTTTCTTGTCGTAGTCATCGGCTACAACTGTTAGACCTTCTTCATTCACATTCAAGAATTCGATATAATCATTCAAGTCCTCCTCTGCGATAAATGAATCTCGCATTTCTCCAGAGCTGACGCCATTTGCTTTATTGACGTACTCCAACAGCTCAAGGTTTGCTCCCCTTTCTCGCAGAGATGAAGCTGTTCCAAGATCATCATCTGATGTGACGACAAGCGGTACTTTCAGCGGATGATTAATGTAACGCTCATACTCTTCGGCCTCGGCGACGGTGACAGACGGGTTCAATGATTCCGTTACTAGCTGACCGAGGGTCCATTGGGCAATTTGGGCTTTACTTGGCGTCGCATCTGTACCAGAATTGTCTAACTGAGATGGTGATCGAAGTGATGCAAATTCAGTAGCCTGATCCAGATTATTTTTTGCGGCTGGTCCTTTCATAATACCTGCTGGAGGAGGCATTTTCTCTGCAGATGGCGGTTGGTGCTGCCAAGTGTGGATATGTTCCATAACATTTGTCCCACGATAAACGCCGATGGACTGATCGTTCACAACATCTGGTTCTTGGATGGTGACTCCCTTTCTTTGATGCGATGACGATGGTCGCTGTTGTTGAGCAGCTGCTCGTTCTCGACTTGCTGGCTCTTGTTGGGGTATTCTGACAACGAAGGGGCTCAAGTCGTACCGGCCACCTTGCGTAGATCGAAAAGGCAGATATTTCATAGTTGAGTTTATCCTTAGTGGGTAGATCTTCCCAAAGGACGTCACTTGTGTAGGGCGGTAGTATTCCACCCAATAGTCATCATAATACGTCAAAGAATGGTCTTTGATCGTGACCGGAGGAGGGCATTTAACATTCTCATCTCCTTTGTCAAGGTATTCCGGCGTGTACCAGGTAATATAATTTGGGCGTTTGATTTTCGACCATATACGGGGATCCGTATGATGCAGGTAGTAGTCCGTGGACAAGTCCCAGAGCATAGGCTGCCCCTGACTAAATATGTAATTGCCGAGGAAGAGATTGTATGCTTCCTGGCGTTGAGCATCTAAGAATGAATTGTTGTAGTATCTCTTAAAGCTTTCAACCATATCACGAGATTGACTCGTCCACTGGTTTGTCTTGCGGTATGTCGCCATCGTGTTGACCAGATGCGATCCACCATATTGAATAGCAATCGTGTCACCATGGTCATGCCACATATTGGTAAACATATTGACAGCATCAGTGTCATAATCTATCTGTGTTCCTTCGATAACCCCCAGAGCATGTAGCTGATGTCCCAATGCCCTTTTCCCAATAACGAATTGGGCAGCGTTAGTTCGATCTAAACAGTCAATGCAGTTTGTTCTCACGACTCCGCTTTGAAGTTGAAGGCCTGATTCCTTGTCATCCCCGTTCTTGAAGAACCCAGTAATGGGAAGGGCATCAGAGGCGATATTTTCGAGAGTATCAATGACATTCTGGCCACGACTCTTGGAGGCCCGACTCATATCCCACGCCTTGTAAATTATCTTCTTGTCCTCTGGTAGAAATTGATTGAGATAGGTAATGGCATTTGTATATTCTTTGAGAAGTTTTGATTCCCGAGGCGTCCGCTCTCTTGCCTTAATCAAATTCAACACATACACCGGCGCCCCGTACCGTTCGAAAAGATCATCGAAATGTAATGCAGCCGCCGAATAAAATGGATCCATAAGGTTGAGCTCAATGTCAGGTTTCGGGCTCACACCAGTGCTGTCCTGGGTCCAGTATAAGGGGATACTACCACGATGTTGCACATATGAAGTGTAGCGTGGATTCGCGTAGAGTTTCGGTCCCGGCGAATGAAACGATGTGGTTGTCATCTCGGAAACGATTTGCTCGGTCTCGACATCATTAGCAACATAGCCCAGGTCATTGGCACCGCGTTTTAAGAACCTCGCGCCAGCAAAAAACCTGGACCGGCGCGCGATGATAGTGATATATACTGACCGTCCATAGACTGACAGGACTGACTGATCAACATAGCCATGGATAATCGGGAGACACCAGTCATAGGCTGTTTTCATATTGGCTACAGCAGGGCCTAGCAAGTGATGGTTCCATACAAACATGGAATTGTGGTCATATAAGGGCAGCCTGTCAGGGTCTTCCCGAATCGATTGGCGTTCTCGAGAAATGTTACGCTGCAACGTGCGTGTGACGTCGTAGGAGTTGCTAAAATAGAATGACCGAGAAAGATCAAGGTTGTTCAGTATAGCTATGTAGCGAGCCTCCTCGGGGTTTTTCTCGAGCTTGATGCGAGACGATGCTGACGTGATAAGAGGGATCAACTCCGTCCCATCGACTTGATAAATAAAGTGGCCACCAATATTGGCGACGGAGCTCCTCTTGGTTACCAGCAACATGTAATAAACCGAAGTGAACCGGATAAAGCCCAGCAACGCCCAGGCGCTACATCTTAGCTTCAGGCCGCCCGAGCTCTTGTTACCATCCTCAATGGTCTCCAGCAGTTGGTTCATTTCATGCTTGCTATAAACGATATCGTCTTCCACGAGGTTCAAGTCATCTGAATCCGAGGTACGATCGATCTTGAGTATCCTGTACCGCGTGTCTAATTGATCGATCCCGACCAGATAGTACTTCGTTAATGTCTCGTAGAGAGTGAATTTGTGCATGCGCACAATGCCCTCTTCGCCGACTTTCTCATAGAAGGACGCCTTGCTCTTCTGAGTCGAGGTTACCGGCGAACCAGAGCGGTCAAAGGAGGGAGCTGTAGGTTCCTCGTTGACACTGGCAAAGTCCCTCTCTTCCGCAGATAGCGAAGGATTGTAAGACAGCTGCGGGAAAGACCGTTCTGGTGCGGCATCATCATCAGGTATGCGAGAAGTTTTTGACGTTGGCGAATGAGATGTAGTATCTGTATGGGATATCTTGGTTCTCTCCAACGAAGGGTCTGAGGCCGAGGTCCTTAGTTCTTCTGGTGGCGCCGGAGGTTGCTGGGATGCCGGAGCATCGCCAGCAACAGTTTGGGCACTGTTGTTGGCAGCTGCACGCAGGGTTTCTTCTAAGCTTTCCATGGCTTGTCACTCGCAAGTAGTTACTAGCACAAGCAGCCTTGGAACGGCCTTCTCAGGTCATGGTTAGAAGGAGCATGCGTTGATGCAGTGCGAAACCATGAATGACGTTGCTAAGTAAGTTAAGATTCAGTTGAGGCGGGAGTCTCTACTGCTGTTATCGAGGTAAATTCTTAGCGGCAGCCCCGAGTCAACTACTAGTACTAGTTGATTTCTCGCACTGCTTTTATTTTTTATCTTTTTGATACGTATAATAACTACATGAGCCTATATTTGGGGGTTTCCATCAATATTCAGGCATCCGATGTATATTGTGTAGCCTCCATTGGAATGGTTGTACTAGCTAACTAGGTAGTATATGACAGGTAAAGACCAAACATTGGAAACTTCCAGTTGTATTTCTCCCCTTTTTTTCGGCAGAAAATATCTATCTATCTTATACGCCAAGTTCCGCTCGTCGGTTTTTCAACTCCTCCAATGCCTGATCTTTCTCGGCAATGTCAGGGTGAAGGAGCTGCCACCTAATCAGCATCTCCAGTGCTGTGCTCATCCATTTCCCTCCACGGACTCCAAGCGCAGCAGACACTTCGTTGCCATTTGCAATGGGCTTAAGTTCAGTGACCTCAAGGAGTCTCTCTTTCTCTAAATATGAGAGAAACATGTCATATTCTCGGATGACTAGAGACGGAGTTAAGGGATGTTGTTGAATGTTGCAAACGAGCAGCTTACCTTGAGAAAATTCAGCTCCTGCTACGATCTCTTGTAACAGTGCCATGATCAGAATCATTCGCCAGTCTTTCTTCCAAGACCGAAGTTGAAGCCCTACATGCTGCCTGACCTCGGCTGCTGTGCCTGTAATGCTGTTCAAGATGACAGATGTTTTCAGAGCGGTGACCTCCCTGAAATGTGTCGCTGCATCTCGCAAGAAACTAATTGTTTTGTTGTCCATGCGAAGGCTATCCCTCGCAACTTCAGCCGCCCGTGCCATCACAGGCGGTTTCTCTGTTTTCGATCTCGGTTCACGTGCAGGTACAAGCGCCCATGGTACGAACGCAGCGATAACCCAGGCGTGATTTCGCTCAGTCTCATCCCGCATAAGGATACCTCTGATGTGCTTAACGTCCAAGGAATGTTGATCTTCCCCAACAGGAAGGCGTAGTATCCCATCTAGGGCGTCGTAAGCTAGCGACCAAGAAGCGATATCCGCCTCCACGTCGTCTCGTTGATTTTCAAATATAACGGAGTATAGCCCAAGGTCCCCTATGTACTTCAGGGCAGTTCTAGGGTCCGGCCCTAAATTGGTAAACGTTGATATTAGTTATATATTCTGTCATGTGTATTGTGAAGACCTGCCTTGGATCATCTTTTCAACCTCTGCTCCTACACGTTCTTTGCTGATTTTGAGCTTCAGATCCTGCTTAATGTCGTCATTCTGCATAGCTCTCTGCGACTCTTCGTCAATGCGATACTGCAGCCTACTAGCAAATCGTATAAGGCGAAGCACACGCAGGGGGTCGTCTCGAAATGTCTGATACGGGTCGAGCGGCGTTCTAATTAGTTTCTTTCTCATATCTTCGATCCCCTGCCCGGTGAAATCTTCTAGTAACGATGTATTGAGGTTGTAAAACATTGCATTGACTGTGGCGTCTCGACGTAGGGCGTCTTCTTCAGCAGTGCCGAATTCCATTTGCGGATTTCGGCTATCCACGGTGTATGTTTCTTTCCGCAGGTTAACGAGGTCGATATCCAGACCAAACAGCCTTGTGGTGATGGTCTCTAAATGCTTAGACTTTTCAGGGTTCGCTTCAATTTTGTGTATTTTCAACATATCGTCACTGAGCACGGATTGGTCGCAATTCTTATATTTCGCCAGGTTCTCCGGGTCATCCAAATACTCCTTCAAGTAAGTTCCAAACTGAAGCCCGGTCATTGTGCTTATTGCCACATCAATATCGTGGCTCGTTACGCCTAGCAATTTGTCGCGCACCCAGCCACCAGTAAAACGCAACACCATCTCTTCCTGTGCTGCACTGCATTCTGAATGATTTTGCTTTTCTATGTACTCTTGCACATCGAGTAAGAGTCTTCTCACAGTCTTTTCAAGTGGAGTTAGCTCGATTGTCGGAAGAGACTGCTGTATCCGTTGCTGTCCGTTCATCTTGTGTCTCCGAGGCGTGGAGGTGCTGAGACGGCGTGTTTTGGTTATGCGGCTAGCGTTTGTGTTCTTGTTTAGGCGCGGTGGCATGGAAAAAACGAATCGTGGGCTTGTCAAAGAGAGAGCTTTGTGGTGGAAATGCCCGCCATGTGCGGGGATTCTGCAGGCGGTGATCAGTAGACGGTTGACCTTGGGGCTAGATATCCATGGACGCAAGTGAATCCTCAGCATTTATGACCAAACGAGCATTGGGTGTTGTGACCAAACAAGCATTGGGTGTTGTTCTTCCCGCTCCTCAAGTGCCTTTGTGTCTGAGGGAGACGTCCAATGACTCACTGCACTGACGTAGTTGCACAAGAGCCTGAGTCTCGTCCGTTCATGTGAAAACCCGAATTCCAGCAGAAAGAACGGCGCAAGTCATAGTCCAGGCTGTCAGTCAGTCTTGGTGCTGCAGAGGCAGATAGATCTTAAGCCGTAGTCATCGAACAACAGACTGGTGTTCTGGAGGTCCAGGCTGCCTATGTCCCTGCCTGCGTCTGTGTCTGTGTCTGCCCAGGTGTGTCTCTGTCTCTGTACTGTCCCAGTCCCTGTCCCTGTCTCTCTCTGCTAAATTATATCAAAAGGTCGTCAAGTCGCACGTTGAGTTTGACGTTGCGAGGTTCAAGGTTGGTGGTGACCAACAGCCAGGGAAGGCGCAAAGGGCCGATCGTGGCTTCCGTCCCGGTCCAACCTTCACCTTCAACTTCAACTCCGACTTCACCTTCACCTTCAACTTCACCTTCACCTTCAACTTCACCTTCAACTTCAACAACCCACAACAATCTTCAACTTTGAACACACTCTATAACATTAACATTGACAGCCACCAACGCAGAACCCCAGCCACTCATCCCAGCGTTGTACAATCAATGCATACATGGCAGTCACCCTGTCCCGGTTATAATCCCTCCGCACTGCTGCCGGATTTCCGTCTTCGTCCATGTCATCGCCGGGAGATGCAGCGCCGGTCAAGCCTCCGCCATCCTTCTCAGGAGCTCCCATTGTCGTGCCAAAGTCGAGATTCGAGGCCGACGCGGTCCAGTCACCGCGGCCTCTGAGCTCCGAGCGGCGAGAACCTCCGTCCATAGGTTCCCCCAAAGCATTGTTCTCTCCCCGCAGCGACTCCCAGTCTCGCTCCGCATCTCCGAGCAATCGATTATCAGGCTCGACGTTCGTTCCCAACAGAGCATCGCTGAGTTCGCCGCTCGGCAGTCTCCCGGACAGCTCTGACAATACAAGATCTCTGATTATCCGTGCTTTTGCTCCTTCGATCGCTATATTTGCTTCTGATGATACGGAGGATTTGGTCAGACAAAAGGGCTTCAAGAATGGCTTTCTAGGGCTTCTAAGGCCCTTTGGTGAAAATATTACAGGGAAGGTCGTTGTCAGGGACAGTGCAGGATTGAGTCGTAGCTGGGAAGACTATGGCGTCCGTTTCGTGAACTTGTCAACTGAGAGTGACCAAAGGAGCCATGTCTCTCCCACATCACCGCTGGCGCAGCTTGAAGAAGTGCTGCAGAGAAGACTGGATTCTGCAGAAGACTCAACAAATCAATCATTCCGTCACGGCCAACTACCGCTCACCAACAAATATATTGCATCTCCATTATATCAACTACTACTTCGCCGACTATTATCCATAGATGCCCCCACGCCACACGAAACCTTCTTACACCCGGTAGCCTGTGTGATTGCCATTAGTTCACATAATAAAGCTCCACTTGAATCGCTCCGGCAGCTCTATACTCAGACCGCCCAGGGCGATATAGCGCCACCCTCCTATGTGCACCCGGAATTCCTTCGGTACTATGTCTTAGTCCATGATGAAGAGCGAAGCGACATAGAAGAATCTACCAAGCTCTACGACCAAATGAAACGCCATTTTGGTCTTCACTGTCACCTGCTTAGACTGCGCAGTGACCAATGTGTGGTAACAGATGATGATAGCATTGAGGTCCCATCGTGCGAGTGGTTATCCCCGGAGGAAGATCTTTCGGAAATGAACGAGAATAGTAAGGATATGACTTCCTGGTTAACTTTGTTCTGTTCACTTACGACCTTTAGATGCGTTAATCGACTTTGGGACCGGAATTAATTATCTATCTGAGCCCGACGTTAGTGCAATCAAGTCTCTGGTGCGCGAGCTAGTCGTCCAATCTGTCATACCCTTCATGGAAAATAAAGTGGCGCTTTGGAACGACCAGATAGCATCCCGGCGACGAGGAATTAGTGGACGATTTATGTCAATGTCTAGACGGTGGGCTGGCTTTGGCTCCGGCTCTAGGACATCGTCGTCAGGCTCCGCTGGAGGGATGGCTGGAAACTATAATGTGTTAAATGAATCTTATAACCACGATGCACCTGAGGCAATACTTCGAAAACTGGCTGATTTTGCCTTCATGTTACGAGACTATAAACTGGCCGCATCTACGTATGATTTGGTCCGCTCGGATTACGCAAACGATAAGGCATGGAAGTACCATGCAGGTGCTCACGAAATGTGTGCAATGAGCACGTTGCTCAATCCACTGGCATCTGCTGCAAGAAGCAAGCTGGATGGCGTGGATCAAATGATTGACACCGCCTGCTACTCCTATCTAACAAGATGCTCCGATCCTGTTAATACTTTGCGTTGTCTCGGGCTTTCTATTGAGTTACTCAAATCTAGAGGCGGCTCTGCTACTGAAGGAGCGGCAAAGTGGGCAATGCGTGCCATAGAACTTGGGCTTGCTGGCCCCATCGGACAAGCTCTTCTTACTGAGCGAATTTCGGCTTGTTATGCTTCAAAAACGAGCACTGGAGGCGCCAAGTGGGGGGCGCGAAACAGAAAAGCTGGCATGTGGAGTGTGCTTGCTACTGATAGTTGGTTGAAATTGGGCAAACCTTCGCTGGCTTCCGTTTGCCTGGAGGAAGCAGACCGTCTTTATGCAGAAGTTTACGACAAAGATGGCAGTGTTCCCATGCCTGAAATTCAAACGTTCATTGGCAACTTGCAACGCGCTGTCAAGCTTGAGTATCTCGAAGCAAAGGGCGTGGATACCAGTGACGAAGCAGTCGTCGCTACACAGCTCGGAACAGAGGAGACCAGCGAGAAGCTGGACAATCGGGCCAATCGCAAGTCGTTACTCCTATCTGCTAGTCCCCTTGAGGCCGGACCTCTCACTTCCCTGCAGCATGAAGGAAACGGCTCCCAAGCACTTTACGATGATTTTGAATAAGTACATGCGCCATACAGTCCATATACCACTACATAGATAGAGCATAGCTTTCTTTTTCTTCCTTTTTCACTCTCATGAGGAGGTTGCAAATATTAAAATTGTAATATAATTTTACGCGCTGTAACCAGTAGTTAGTTCACTGCGTTCTTCGTAGACAGAGTAGTATGTACTGCTAATTGTTTTTATATGCGGATGGGTCACGTGGGGTTCACGCCTACAGTGTTCTTATCGATAAGGCTGCTAATCAGTCCAAACAAAAGCTTCGTTTTCTGCAATCATGATCATGATGGTGGACTCGCTCGACCATTGTCTGACGGAGTAATACGTTCGTGCAGGCTGTTAGATAACTTGCCTTCTTTGTTTGTTCAGTCTAGCCAAATTTTGTCTTCCCAACCGTCGGGTTCGCGATGAGCGAGCTTCTGAATTACATCCTCTCGCATGAGGATGCATTCAGGAAGTAAGTATAAGCCTGCCTCTTCTCCCTTGCGCTGAATTTAATTATGCTAACATGAGCAACTCTATCATAGAAATCGGCTCCCGTCTCTCTATTCCGACTTTACCTTACAGAAAACTACGAATCCTGATGGCTACGCGGTGAACGTTGCGGCTTGGGAAAAGGCACTCACGAACGCCGCGCGTAACGGCCACATGACTTCCTGTGATGCATCGAGCAAGAAACGAAACCATATAATTCTCGATGCGGACGAGAATCTTTTGCACATGTTAGAGATTCCAGAATGGGGGAGGCCAGTTGCTTTGGCAAGCGTCTTTGTATGGTCGTCACGAACGCCTTGGATTATATCTTGCCACTGACCAGTCTTACGATGCAGGACGAAGCTATACAGAAACGAAAAATGATCCCCCTGGAACTTTACAAGTCAAACGCTTTTAGCTTAACCACCAGTCGATGGAGAGTGCTTGACCCCGGTGCCCTCAGCCCGTGGATCGTCATGAACTGGGGGCTCAAACAGCTCAAGGGACTGATAGTTGGGACGGATACTACCAAGATTCACACTCAAAAACTCGTCCTCATTGATAATCTAAAGGTTCGTATGAACGTTAATGGGGGTAGTTTGTTTTTCAATACTTATCGACGGCTAATATCCGGTTTTCACTACAGGAGGCTGCGAAGCAAATAGTCAGCTTAGTAGCTATCCAGAGATCTTCTTCCCTGAATAGGATATACTCTAAGGAGAGATTTGTGAGAGACTTCGGCAGTGTGCTAGATGGGAACACCGAGCTTTCGGTTGATGACATCGAGGCCCTATTGATATATCTCTCTCGAGATATCAACGCCGTTTCGTACGATGGAAAGGTAATTCAAATATTATGACCAAAAAAATAACTTAAAAAGACTAATCATTTTCGACAGACGATCAAATTCCTGACTGCAAACGACAATTCTCCAATTAGTCAAGAAGATACAACTATAGCTTCAATGAAAGACCTCATCTCGAGCTTGTCTGAACAAGTTTACCGACTTGAACAGAAAATTGGAGAGCTGAATGTTAACGCGAAGCTTGCACTTGCCAATAAAAACCGCATATCTGCCCTGTCAGCAATTAGAAACAAAAAAATTGCTGAACATAACCTGAAACAACGGTCTGACACGCTCTGTCAATTAGAGGAAGTTTACACCAAGATTGAGCAGTCAGCAGACCAGGTCGAAATTGTGCGTGTTATGCAAGCCAGCACCAGTGTCCTTCGTAGTCTTCATACGCAAATGGGTGGTATTGAAACTGTCGAGGATGTGGTTGAGAACCTTCGCGAAGAAATGTCTAGGGTCGACGAGGTTGGCAATATCATCAACGAAGCTGGCCCGGTCGTCGACGAGGGAGAAATCGATGCGGAACTGGAGGCACTTGAAGTCAAGGAACTCCGCGACAAGGAAGAGGTCGAGGCAAAGGCCACTCGAGAGAAACTACAACAGCTAGACAGTCACGAACAGGCTGCGAGAGAAGCAGCCTCGAAGTTGGCAGAAGCAAGCAAGACTACGGAGACAGCAGAGGTAGTGGAAGAAGACCCAGAATTGGCACAAAGCATTGGTCAACTCTCACATATGTCGTTGAACGATCCGGTGCTGGAAAGAGAGGGCCAGCAAGATGATAGACGGTCTGTACCGGCTCAGTGATAATGTTTAATGTAATTATGATTTTAATGACAATGCAACTCAAAGCGAGAAGTATACATATATATACATTAAAATAGAATTTATCCCTTATATGGACAAATTTTGAGATGAAAACATCGCTTTATATTGGCGGAAAGCTAGCTTTCTCTTCCTCAACACGGTTACTAACGGCGCCATTCAAGACAAAAGGGGTATATGGTTCACTAAGTGCATGCGTAGTCTCTGGTATTTCACCAACTTCCATTGCTCCTTCGGTAGTAGTAGGTGTGTGTCCAGTCAAAGCTCCAGGGGCGTGGCTTTCTTCGTTAATGTTAATGGTTGGCTGTATGGTCCTGCTATCTTGACCTTCTTCGGGGGTCGGCGTTGAGGTATTCTTGTTTTCCTTCTTCTTCCTCGCGTTTTCAATCAGTCGCTTAAAGTCATCATCATGATTTGCAGACCAGGCTGCCGCATCAAAACTTTTGGCCATCACTGCATTCGGTCCTATTGGTACTCCGAACTGCGGTGCTGCGCCTCCCTGGGACCTTTCCCACACGTCTAGATCACGGCAAAGTTCTTCCTTGGTCTTCGGGAATTTGGCGTCACAGTTCGCATTCCAAAGATTCATCCACTCCGTATGACGTCTCTGCAACAGCGCCCGCGGACCCCAATCAGGGATACCTAGTTCTTTCATCTTTTTCCGTAGAACGCTCTCCTTTAAAAGTGAATAGTTGAGAGTTGGTAGACGGTCCAGTGTTTTGGGAGAGTTTCGAGTTTGTAGACTTTGCAATGATCGCGGAGGTGCTCTGCTTGAAGTGAGTAGGGAAACCCCGGGCTTTTTCTAGGTTTTAAGCAACGTACCGGATGAGCGGAGTACGACGCTGTGGTATTCGTTCTTCCATCGAGCCTGTGCATGTATCCAGGTGGTTGAAAACGGCCTGTTCCTTCATTCGCCGATGGCACATTGGGCATGAGACTAAGCCGTCATCTAGATAGCCTGTTAGAAGCAACAACTTCTTAGTGAGTGCAAAGAATGAAATACCCGGTACGTAGTCCTCATCTTTATTATTATCATCGACTGCTTCCGGTATCTCTGGTGTGGGGTGATGCTCCAGCTGTTTCCTCTGTGAAGATCTTGTCCTCCTCACCTCGTGCTGGGCTGGAATAACAGCCTCTTCCTGTTCATCCAGGCGTCTTTTTTTACTCGCAGGTTGCGGCAAATCGACATACTGCTCGGTTATCGCTGCAGTTTGGGGCTGCCGTGCGAGCGCAAGAACATCCGGCCGAGCTTTCTGGAAGCTTTCCACAATCTCCTGAATGGCCCAGTTGCGCCTCAGTTTAATCTCCTGATCTGAACTTCGGCAGGCTGGGCATTTCCCCTCGGCGCTCAGACATCGGCGAATGCACAGAGAGCAGAAAGTGTGCGAGCAGGAAGTGATAACGGGGTTGTTGAAAAAGTCTTTGCAGATTTGGCATCGCAAAGCGGACTCGAGTGGCGCCACGGAGGGTAGGGACGATTCTAGCCAGTCCGTAGAGTCTGGCAAGTCGAAGGACTGGTCCATCACAGCAGGCCAATGTCGAGTCTAAATGGCATTGCTGCCACCTTTTCCGTCGGTTGATGGTAGGTATAGAGTATGTGATGCCGGACAAAGAGTTGGTTCAGTTGAAGCAGATGCCAAGACCGAGACGCGTTAAGTGGTTCGCCGAAGCACGCGTCTGATCTCCACTACTTAAACTACACCTACTGTCGACCATACAATAATTAATTGATCGATTCATTGCTCAGGTATGCGACGAGAAGCAGCTGCGTCTTGAAATGGCAGTGGATTACAAAAAATATCTAGCTGAGAATGTTCTCAATGAGCGCCGTACCGTATGTATACGCCTCAGCGGCCTCACTGCACCTCACTAATCCCAATGTTAACGAACGGCGAGCAGGTTACGTATCGACTGCTCAGCAGGGCTTTGAAAGTCCACAGCAATCTGGCGAAGCAGTGAGTCCGACTTTACGAGCCTGCAGGGCAATGCTGAAACAGCTGTAGGATGCTATTTGATTTCCATCGAACCGAGAACGCCAAAAAACCGAACAGCGTGTCTGCCACTTATCTGATCAGCGGAGTCCAATTGTCGCAACAAAAACTGTCTCTAAATGGAGGGTCACATGATGGTGAAGATGTAGCCATGAGAAGCAGTCCATTTATGAGCTCCATGCCTCAGCCGGACGAAAATGGAGTCGAAATCGACCGCCCTGTCCGCACAACTTCGTTCGTTTTGGCCAGGGAAGAGGATTTACATGGTTGGTATTCCTCGACTACCTCGGAAAAATTAGACAAGGCTGAAGAAAGAATTACGCAGACGCAAAAGCTACATTCGACTCGATATCAATGCTGCACATCTATAGCTTACAGCCTACCACGCTTCAGGATCTCAATGTGCTGGTTGACGTCAGTCGGGAGATTCTCACATCATTTGGAAGTGAGGATCCTTTGGAGCTGGGGAGACATTGGGGGATGATTCAGAATAAAAATGTCAAACGCAGAAAAATCACAAGACCCCCGCCGCCCCCTCCGGTCGTGGCAGCTTCTTCGTCAAAGGCAGAAGTTCCAAAGAAGGAAGCTGTGCAACTAAAAACTGAAAGTGCGCCTGCGTCAAAGGAATCATCCCAAAAGATAGAGTCGAAAAGCAATGAGAAGGCACCTGCTCGCGGCAAGAAAGGAGATTTGTTCTCTTCTTTTGCTAATGCAAAGGCGAAGTCAAAGTTGAAGAAAGAGAACTCGACTGCATCCAGTGTGAAATCGGTGAGTGTTTAAACTAAAGGTTGTTTTATCTGCTGCTGATGCATTGCTCTTAGGCGAGAGAAGATAGCCAGCAGAAAGGTGAACCGTATCCTCCAAAATGGTCACTTCTATTTTTTTCTAACTCAGCACAGGAATGTTTGATGGTGATGATGATGACGACGCTGAAGAGGCAGGAGGCGATGACCCATTCTCAAATAGTGGAGAAAATAAGAGCATCTCAGCTCGGGAATCACGGAAGGATCGAGAAGCCAAATTAAAGCAAATGATGGAAGATGATGACGATGAAGGTATGCGTTCTAGAACAAGTGCAATGTTTTCTGGCTGTAGCTTACTCTCAAATGAAGACATGCACGATGCTTCTGAGGCGCCTATTGAATCTGGAAATGAAGAAGCCGATGAGATAGAGTCGAAGAAACAGACCGAACCCGAGCCCAAAGAAGAAGTTATTATTCAGGGCGGACGGCGTCGAGGCAAGCGCAAAATCATGAAGAAGAAGACTGTCAAGGATGATGAAGGTTACCTTGGTATGCACCTAAATATCCTGTCATAGTCTATCAGAACCAAGAACTAACGCAAGAGCCTCTTAAGTCACCGTGGAAGAACCTGCATGGGAATCGTTCTCTGAAGATGAACCAGCGCCGCCGCCAAAAAAGAAAGCTGCGGCCAGCGCAATGGGGAAGAAGGGGGCACAGGGCAACATTATGTCGTTTTTTTCCAAGAAATAGTGGCATTGATACCGTCCGGTAAATTATGTTTAAAGTTAATGTTACATTATTAATCTTTTATTGATCTAGGTGTCCATTGTGCCATGAAATAGATTTCTCATGATTCAGTCTGTCATTCTCCCTATGCATGTACCTGAGTAGACCTAGATCCTGGTTCGGTGCTAAATACCAACAAATTCAACTTAAAAACTTAAAAACTTAAAAACTTCTCCGAACAAGTCAATTATCTAGGTACTAACTGAGGACATGTTACATTGACTTGCCCTGCGCTTGAAGACTCTCAAAATACTTCACGGCCCTTGATTTCGGTTCCTCAGTACCGACGCAAGCGTAACCATCTTCATGGATCTTTTTAATTTCATCCGGTGACAACTTGAAATCAAATACACGGAGATATTCCTTTATTCTCTCCGCCTTTCGTGTCGTTGTGACGACCACAACGTCTTGATCTATACACCATCTGAAACAGACTAACTCCGGGGAAACACCGTATTTGTCTGCAAGAGTTTTCAACGTCTCGTCCAGAGGGCCCGGAATATTTCTTGTCACTGGAGCTAGAGCCCCGTATGCTGCCACAGCCACACCTCCAGTCTCCGGCGCACGAAGCGCGGAGAGAAAAGGTTTCTTCTCTCGGTTTGAGAAGTATGGATGGAATTCCAGTTGGTTGATAGATGGCAGAATACGCGCAGTCTGGCTAACAGCTTCGAGATGAGAAGGCTCGAAACCTGACACGCCAATTGACTTTGCTTTCCCACTATCTTTCACAGCTTCTAAGCCAGCCCAGGCCCGTTGAAGTTCCTCATTCGAGTTTGCCCACAGCGGCGAATGAAGGAGGTACCTAGAATCAGTTAATTTCCATGTCTCCAGAGCGTAAAGGCAGGAGTAGACCTACAAATCAACATATTCCAGACCCAACTTCTGCAGGCTCGCGTCAATATGCTGAGCCGCGTTGAAAAAATCCGTTGAGAGCTTAGTCGTAATGAAGAGATCTTCTCGACTCTTTATAATGCCTTCGGCAAGACTTTCACTAATGGCCAAGCCTACTTCGGCTTCAGTGCCGTACATTTCCGCGGTGTCAACATGGCGATACCCAGCGGCAATGGCACTTTTGATCAGGTCGACTGTGTTGCGCTCGATGACGTCTGTTGAGCCGCGCTTTAACAAAGCAGTTCCAACGCCAAACGCGAGCTGTATCAAAAAGAGGTTATCAACAGTTCTGCGCAAGTCAGATGACTTGTTCGCTTACCACAGGAACGAGTGTTCCGTCGTTCAATTTTATAGTGGACATGGCTATATTTTGTACCTGGGTAGTTAGTTATTTCATCCCTATGTTGCACGAGTCTAAACTGCTGCTGTGTAACCTGGTCTGTCTCTTTATAGATAGTGAAGTTGGTAGTTATTGCCTGATTAAGACAACCTTGGAAGTTGTCCTGCTCAACGTCACACCTAGCCGTTGCAGGGCCGGTGCAGGCCCAGTCCTCGCCGGCACCGGATCGCTGGCTGATACAAATGAATCGAAATGATATCATACATATATAATCATGCCAAGATATGCAATGCAAGAGCAAAGGAATCATAACATCAGCGGGCATTCACATGTGAATCGTTGTAAATCATGATATATACCGTCCCTTACCGCCTTGTGCACGGTCCCACGTATTGCACGATTTTGAGCGTTTACAATATCTACAATTTGAAGCTCTACAACACCATACAACAAGCAAATAAATTAGATTTTTTGGTGTAGCAATAAATCAAGCGTAAGGAATTTAGCAAGCAAATTTTTAGTTAGCGAAAACGTACCGGGAGCCGGATCGGGCGGCCTCGGCGATTTGTGGGAATAACTTCCTCGATAACTTCTTCAGGCGGCGTAGGAGCTTTCTTAGTAGGCAATTGCTGTGATTTTAGGTGCGTTCGCTTCGTACGAGGCTTAGGAGTAGCTAGAACATCTTTTTGAAGCTGTATCTCAGCTGCCTTAGCCACTTTCTGCTCGGTCTTAAGGCGCTCTTTTTCTAGAGCTTCTTGTTGCCGTTGTTCTCGCTGTTGTTGGCGAATTTGAGCCTTTTTAACTCTTTCAAGCTCTCTAGCTTCCTTTGCAAGCCTTTGTTTGAGCTTTTTATTATCTTTACGCGCTTGCTCCTGCGCGGCTTCCTCATCTTTTTGATGTAATAGATCCTTAGCGTTCTGAATCTTCGTTGGGCTCCAAAAAATAGCGCCACCCTCGCTATTTGTAGGCAAATCCAATAATAATGGTTTTCTCTTATTCCGGCGCTTTTGGACGTTAATAAGAGTCCTTTCAAGGTTATCACAACGTGCTTTGAGAAGAATATTCTCTGTGGAAAGCGCGTACATAGTGTTGTTGAGCTTCTTTGCCTTTTTGGTATAAATATCAATAATAACCTCCTCCATTGCTCGATTCATCTGTCACCATTCGTCTGCAGTAAAAATTGAAGCTGTAGACTTGCTAGAAACCGGCCTGCTGTTTGATTTCTTGATAAATTTTTGTATAACAATATCCGGATCAAAGGGGCTTAATCCGGTGCTTTTGAAGCCAGATTTGATATTGAGCTCAGTAAAAGCCTTGCCCCAGGCCGTCCAAAAGAGGCTAAAAAAATCACGTTTCCGGAGACGGGTGAATCCTTCGCTTTGATACATAAATCGATCAAGTTCAACACTATAGTAGTGAGAAAGAGGCCCAAATAAAGAGACGTCAAGAGGCTGTAAAGTATGCGTTGAATGAGCTGGAAATTGAGCCAATAAGATTCTATTTTGATCACAATAATCAAGAAATCTCATATTGATATGTGATCCGTGGCCATAAAGGATAAGAAGCCTCCAACCCCGGCTTGCTTTAGATTTGGTCTCTCGGTCAAATATAGATTTTAACCACTCTAAACCGAGCTCATTATTCGTCCAGCCTGATTCCGAAGATGCAAAAAAGCAGGCATGTTCTTTGGGATCAAAATCTTCAACCCATGAGCTTTGAATAAGGCCTGATTTTGCCATATAAATAAGACCTGGGGATAGCGCCGTTCCATTGGCACAAATGCAAGCAATTGTTGTAATCCATTCCCGATTTCCATCTTGCATATGTTGCTTTTGCATTCCTTGCTCGTACGCGCTCCGGGAAAAGATTCTTTTGGATTTTTGTGATTTCCCAATCATAAAGCCCTTCTCATCCAAATTATATATCTGATCCGGCGAAAGATTATATTGCTCGATTTTAGCTTGTAAATTGGCAAAATATTCGTTATATTTGAATGCCGAATCAGCTCTTTGTCTGTCAATATAAAGACCGCTTGAAAATTGATATATCAACTCATTCAGGTGCTTCTTTAGCCAACGGCCTGCCCAGTTTTTACCAGGCCCAGCACCAGTAATATCCTTTGCTAGATTTATAAGCGTTTGGAGTGTAGGAGGAAGGCCGCGCTCTGTAAGCCGGTTAACCCATTTTACAAGCGTTTGCGATTGCTGGTCGTTGAGCAATTGTTGATTGTTGTAACCTGCTTGTTTTGAGCCCGTAACTCCATTGAAACGTCTCGATAGCGTTGAGCGGTTAACACCATACTTTTCTGCGGTTTTTGTAATATTGACTGTTTCTCCTGGCTTCAAGGAGCGTAATTCTTCAATTGCCAGATCAATTGGAGCCATATTGAGGCATTTGACGCGCTTTCAAATATCGGTCAATTTTCGCGTTTTTGAACTAAATCGTGCAATACGTGGGACCGTGCACAAGGCGGTAAGGGACGGTATCGACATGACGATCAGTTGAATACCTAGGGGTTGGTACTCGAGGCAATAGAGGAAGCAGTATACCTAGGACCTAGGTAGTGTTCATACAGGAAAAGGATGTAACAGAGCAAGCTGATGCTTGGGCTTTCCAGTACCCAGGTGCCTACGAAGGTACGTAGTAATAAGAAAGGAAACAAAGCTGAAGGTATTCTTTTTTTGTGCAGTAAGGTCGGTTATTTTACACGACGACATCGGCCGAGTAGCTCAGTGGTAGAGTATGTGATTCCAGCCTTCCTGAAGGGGAATCAGGTGATTCCACAATGTCGCAGGTTCAATTCCTGTCTCGGTCAAAATTTTTTTCGAGATTTTCCCCTAATCCACTGTCCCAATGGTAATTAATCATCTACAATAAATTATTAAAGAGTAACTCACTAAAGAGACAGAGAGGAACTGTTAGCCATTACTCGTCTCGTCGTGCGCCCCACCCTGAGACGAGTAGGTACCGGCAGTCACCTAACTAATACTAGCAGAATGTTCACCACTTAGTCACCAGAAAGGGACCCCTTAACGGGCGCGGGGGCTTTGTAGAATGTTCACTTATTTATATGGCCTCATTTTTTCTGCAGCTATAGTAGTTACCTAGGTATATGATGATATTTTGGGGCCTTAAGGCTCAGGCTGCCGTAGTCGGTGCGGGGAAGCTGATGCCTGCCTAATTGGGAAAGGCGGCATGTAAACAGTGAACGCCCGACTTCTTCTTGTTGACAGCTTCATCCCGCTTCCATTCGTCCGTTCACGCAGCTGGAATGTCGATAGTAGTACGAGATTACTAGGTACACCCTGTGCTGACGGGTCACGGGCGCGGGATTCTTTGCTCGCTTCCCATCCCACCTCCCGTACTCTCTCGCGCGGCGCCATGTTTTTTGCTTCGGTATCAATTTCAGCCATTGTGGCCACATTTGCACTCGTGTCTCTTCCTGCAGTTACCGCCGCAATACGGGACACACCGGCCCTGGCACGACGAGCATGCCCTGATTACACCGACTACTCTCAAGTTCCGCAGTAGGTCCTGCCAGATGCGTTTTCTTTTAACAACGGACTGGAGACTGATGAACAATACATAGTGCTCCCTACAGCAATGGGCCCCTACATCTCCCTTATCAGCGCCCTGCTGTGAAGTGTCGAACTTACACATCCTACTCTGTGGAAAAGGTCCTCTCCGATGTGGTTTCTCGCATTGTGGACCCGGATCTCGCTATGCTGTTTACCAATGCGCTGCCAAACACATTGGATACAACGATTTCCTGGCATGTCAACGATACGAGTTCATCCACCTCCAAAAGGTCGATAGACAGGCGAGCAATCAATGAGTCATGGCCAGAAGCCCAGTCGTTTGTCATTACCGGCGACATCAATGCAGAATGGCTGCGTGATAGTATGAACCAGCTCGCGAACTACCAGACTCTGGCAAAAACCGATGAAGCTCTCTATCAGCTAATCCTCGGTGCCATCAACACTCAGGTGGAGTTCGTTATCACGAGCCCATTCTGTGAAGCTTTTCAGCCACCGCCTCCAAGCGGGTTATCGCCAACCAACAATACAGAAGATGATACGGTCACCCCCCGTTATGACCCCTCATTTGTCTACGAGTGCAAGTGGGAGCTTGACTCGTTGGCAGCTTTTCTTTCCCTCGGTAATCAATTCTACAATGCGACTGGATCTACCGCCTTTCTGACGGATCGTTGGTACTCGGCATTGGAGACCGTGTTGACTGTACTGAATAACGAGGCGCAATCTACATTTCCTCAGGATGACCAATTCGTCGCCAACGCCTACACTTTTCAACGAGTGACAACCCTTGGGACGGAAACCTTACCCCTAGGCGGCGTTGGAAACCCCCTGAATAGAAACACCGGTTTGATCCGTAGCGCTTTCAGGCCGAGCGATGATGCAACTATCTTTGGTTATTTTATTCCTGCGAATGCCATGATGTCAGTCCAACTAGGCAGGACAGCCGATACTCTGGCAGCCGTTGGTGGAAACCAGACGCTCATCGCCGACTTGCGTACAAGATCGGATAATCTTCGCAAGGCCGTTTTGGACCAGGGTGTTTTCCGGCACCCAACTCTGGGTGAAGTGTTTGCATATGAGATTGACGGATACGGTGGAAGGAATATAATGGACGATGCTAATATCCCTTCCTTGTTGTCTCTTCCCTACTTGGGCTTTTTGGATGTCGATGACCCAATATACCAAAATACACGTAAAATGCTTCTGAATTCCGACACGAACCCGTACTACCTAACTGGCTCGGAGTTCCATGGCATTGGTGGTCCCCATGGTAAGTAAATTTTCATCCTCTGTTTGTCACTGCGATATATAACAATAGTACCCTGCTTAACATATAACTATTGCTCTTTCAGATGGTCTGACAAATTCCTGGCCAATGTCACTCATCGTCCAAGCTTACACAAGTACCGACGACACAGAAATCATGGAGTGTATCAATCTCGTGAAGAACTCAAGCCTTCTAGGACTGGTCCATGAATCCATCAATGTGAACAACATCTCAGAATATACAAGACCGTGGTTCGCATGGGCCAATTCGCTATTTTCGGAGACCATTCTCAAGATTGCAGCGGAGAGACCGTACCTGATTTTTAATGATAGTACGCCTTATATACTCACTCCATAGACTAGTTACCGAGTCTTCTTCTCTACCAAGAGAGAGAGAGAGAGTTAGGTGTAATAGGTACAGCGTGTTGAGGCTTAATTAATTATGAATTGTATAAAAGTTATTATACTTGAAATGAAAATCGTATATTTTAATCATGATTGCTCTTGAAATTAATATGCAAAGTTCTATCAGCTCTAGATTAAAACTCTTCTCAAACAATCCGTCCCACCTAATACTCTCCTCCCTGTCACAGGGCACCGGCCCTTGCCGCTTTCCCATTTTCCTTCTCGACTTTTATTCGACTCGGTGCGAGCGTTGTTTCCATCTGATTTATCTTGCTCTCCGGATTGAGGGCTGTTATCGTCTTTAATGGAGCCGTCTATGTCATCATCACCATCATTATCCCAAGCTGCACCTCCATCTACCCCATTCATGAAGTCTATTTGCCGTTCGTGATCACCATTCAACCAGCGGAAGACACAGCCGTAGCAGAACACGTAGCCGGTCTGACATGCTGTGGGATTTGTGAGAGAGCTGAGACAGATGGGACATGCGCCTGCATTGTCGGAATCTGGAGCCGGTATTGGAACAGTGAATATCGGGAGGTATGAGGTTGATGAGATGGGTGGTTGGCGGCGAGATGATGCGGTTTTAAGGGCAGGTTTCAGAGTCGGTGGTGATGACGTCTTGGCCTTTCGAAGAGACGGATCGATCATGCCGGTGACAACTGGAGCTGGCAGATCGAGAGTCTCGGTGACTTTCCGAGCTAATTGCCGCGAAAAGTCGCTAGAATGCCACCACTCTAGAAATTTGAGTGCAAATATTGATGCTGGAAGGAAAAAACGTAATGACTGCAGGAGCTGTGGGTATATATTGTGTGGACTGAGGAGGCCTAACAGGCCTGATCCAGGGCGTGGAGTTATTTTGCTGCCGGGCTTCGACTCCATAGCCGTTGCAATGGCACGGTGGTCGGCTGGCCCTAATCGGCGAATGCGTGTTCCAATAAGCCGTAGGAAAGGCGAAGAATATTTCGTGTTATCAAAGAGATAGGCCAGGTTGAAGGCCAGAATGGAGAAGTAGTATGCCGCGTTCACCGAAGGATATACGTTTCGTAGAAACCATTTATAATAAAACATGAAGCGTTGTCGTATCGTCGGATTGGGCGACAAGTCGTCGTGCGGATTGTACCTCGGCCCACCGAGCAGAGAGGATGATTGAGGCACAACATGAATATCGTAGCTTTCATCGAGTTTGCGTTTGATATAAGGGAGTCCGACCATGACAGCCAAGTTTTTCCAAACATCAGACGTCCGCAATCTTAGGGTTTCCCGAACGGCTGTCGCAGCGCCGAGCTGCGCACGCGGTATCTCGCCATTCTTTGTGAACAGGACATGTTCGCGCTTCAGCGAATAGAAATTTTCTGTAAATGAACCACCTAATGTACGGAGGTAGTAGCGCTCAACCACGAGGGATAGCAGCGCGTAGAGCTCGTCGAAGTTGTTCAGTATTCGGAGCAGATACCGCGGGTGTCGATGGGTCGCAACCGCGAGCAAGTAACGGATTGATGGAGGAAGAAGGGATGATAGCTGCTGTTCGGCAAGAAGCTCTATGTAGTAAACAGTCAGATGATCGTGTTGATTAAAGAAAGAAGACAACGAGCACTGAGAGCTAGGCAACTCACCGAAAAGCGACGGCTTGAAATCGTCAACTTCACTCTGCAGGGTGGAGACGTATTCCATGCTTGTTGATCAGAGGTGCAGTCACCCTACATCATCATAAGCATCGTCTCATTTCAGTTGTATATTTCGGTTACGTGACTGATGGCTGAGACTGGTAAGTTGATTGCTGTTTCTCTCGCACTGAGTGTGAGCCTTGAGGAGATGAGGATATTAAAGATTCGAGCCGAGGTCCGTGAACAAGCCGCGCTAGTGCGGAAACGGCATACAGTCAAAATGGGAGGTTTATGATTAGCTAGACATGTCTCTTATACATAACTAATAATAGTTACAGGTCATCACTAAGTATTTACTAGTCTAATGTACAAGGTAGATATTATATTCATACAACTTCGCTCACTGCTTGAGGGACTCCATTTCCCGCACAATGAGCGGATGTGCCTCCAGCCATTCGTCTGAAACTGATGCCAGACGAAAATCAGAAGAACGATAACCGGCGACATGTGCACATCTTGCAATGGCAAAGACAAGATCAGCTCGTGGTTGGATCGGAGGATCTTCTCTTCCCATCATCAAAGAGCAATCCGCCAAACAATTTCGAGCGTAGAGCGGGTTTCCTACGTCTGCGTGAACCCGGAAGAGCAACTCGTAATCCTCTGTTGTCCTTGAGCCTTCATGGGAAGGAATGGCGTGCCAAATCTCGTAGAAGCCATCCACGTCTCCGACCATCAATCTCAATTGCATGGTTTCCCGGGAAATACCATCTACCCAGGGGAAATCGAGCGTTGTCATCAGATTTCGGATGCGGATCGCTTTTTGCTGAATAGATCTGGCGTCCTCATTCGGCAACTTGAGGATCAAGGTTTTGTAGGTTAAATTGAAAACTTGCTGTTTCGTTATCATGTTTGCTCCTTCAAGAGAGAGGTAGTCCAAAACACGGGAAGCAGATTCAACATCAAAGTCCACCAAATCCGGGGATGTTCTCTTTCGTCCCTGTTCTTCCAAGCGTGGAACGAGAAAAGCGGATGCTATGTCAAATGCTAAATCGTGATTCAACTCGAATCCAGAGCCGGTGTATTCCAAGAATGAAGCCCACAGGTATTCTTTTGTATAATTTGGATGATGGGCAGATACCCCTGCTGCAGCAAGTACCAACCGCAAGCTGTAGTACTTGTGGTAATCCGATCCGGCGGCAACAGAAGAATAACAATTTTGCAGGAATTTGGTTGAGTTCATATCTTCTGGTCCACTGCCCAACTTCTGAACAACATCTTCCGGTGAAAGTTCCTTAAGATAGACTGATATTTTCTGTAACGAAGGATCCTGCTGATATTGTTCACTCCCGACGACATTGGTAATTTTGGTGTATGGATTTTCTTCAAGGAGAGAGGTTTTTCTGCCGTAGGAAGTAGCGAAAGTCCGCCTCTGGTTAATGGGTAAATGAAATGGTGCCCTGGGTACGTTAGGTATTTGTTGGTTAGGGTTGGGTTCGGTGGTCACATCGAATTCGGAACGAACCTGGTGCGCTTCTTCAACTATGGTCTCATTACTCGCTTCATTGCTTGGAACTTTCCTGTCCCGCTTCGGAGTCCAGAGAGTTTCCAAATCTACATCTGCTCTCTTTTCCTCCGTGAACATTTGAACGACAATCCTCGTGCCGCCTTGGATTTTACCAAATCCTTCGAACCCTCCCTCTCTGATGTTGTGGATAGTACTTGGGTCATCCACACAGCCCACATTGACACATATCCAGCCAGTTGTGATGCCATCATCGGACGAGTCTGCGACGGCCCCAGAGCTGCTTGCAAGGCGAGCACGACGAGTCTTCCGCCTGAGCTTGATCTTTAGTTCATTGCGGCCTAGCAAGCCATCAGCGTAGGGTCTGAGTTTGTATGTAGATCTCAGCCATCGACAGAATCGATCTGCCGAAACATTCAAATGTTTCAAGCTTCGAGCAGTTCCGATGATCATAAGAAGATTGCTCCCCAAAGCTGGTGGAGGGTCTCTTCCTCGCAGGTCAAGTAAAGCCAGATCATCCAACCCAATTTCCGCAGAAAGGTGCTTCAGCATGTCGTGCGTAATAGGGGGTGCGTTTCCGGGAACAGCTGGTATTTCCTGCCGCTTTGCTACGGGGTGGACGGGCTCGGTAGCTTGATCCAGTTGCAGATACCACGGCACGGATGGAGACAATTTCGTGGATTCATCTAAAGCAGAGGCAGTCGGGCGGGAATCTTTACTTGTAATATCATCCGAGTTGGGATGTGACGATTCGGCCTTGAGATTCGGAACAGTGAAAAACCGTCTGGTTTGCGGCTCGTTTGGCAATGGAAAGCTCTGGCCTGAAATCCGCAGGCATGATTGAAGAAGATCACGACGGCAGGCGCGGCACCTCGTGCTCCTTATCAAAGCTGCTGCTGCCATTGCAGATAATATAATTGGCAGGTATATGTATGTGAGTAGTTGGAGCTTGGAATACTGATGAAAGAAAAGTTGACTGAAGGAGTAGGTCAGCCCGAACAAACAATGCAAACTACTGATTACATAACCCTACTGCAAACAAGACAAACTTCTATCTGCCGCAAAAATTGTTTTTCTGAGGGGCAAAGAGTGGAATTTGTAATGATGAGTCGAAGTACAAACGGGGAATAAAGAGTCCATTTCTTCCTCAAATCCTCTTTTATAGTGCAATCTCGACTGAAGACTCTGTCAAGATGTCGATGGATCTCGATCCTGGTGTCCCGATCACGGACTTTCATACGCAGCAACAACCGGAAGCAACGTGAGTCCCTCAAACTGTTATGTTATCAGCGCACATAACCTAGCATGCTGACTTCCTTCTCAGAATCCTTTGCTGCAACTGTGGTTGTCCGATTGATGGCACATCAGCAGCTGGTGGGTGGTCCATCTTCAAACGTGTCGAAATTACATATAGCAACTGACCCAAAACCAGGTGCGCTCTGCCATGACTGTATAAAACTTACCGTCGATATCAGCCAAGATATCCAACGCGAGTCAACTCTCCATTTCTGCCGTGACTGCGAGGTTTGTCCAGCTCATACACCAAAGTGAGGCAAATTACTGATGGTTTCTTCTTTTCCTTTCATTAGCGATGGCTTCAGCCGCCAAACACCTGGGTCAGCGCGGCCCTCGAATCGCGAGAGCTGCTTGCATTGTGTCTCCGGAAACTTCGAGGCTTATCCAGAGTCCGTATTATCGATGCAAGTTTCATTTGGACAGAACCACATTCGCGGCGTGTGAAAGTCAAAATTACGATCCAACAGGAGGCGTTTCAGGGTACCATTCTTCAACAAACGTTTGAAGTTGAATATGTCGTATCTACGCAGCAGTGCCCCGACTGTGCCAAATCGTTTACCCATCATTCTTGGCGGGCTTGTGTACAAGTGCGTCAGAAGGTCCCACATAAGAGAAGCTTCCTCTACCTAGAACAATTAATGCTCAAGCACAACGCGCATCGAGATACAATAAATATCAAAGAAGCAAAAGACGGCCTGGACTTTTTCTTCTCGCAGAGAAACCATGCAGAAAAATTGGTGGATTTCCTTTCATCCGTGGCACCCGTTCAAGTCAAGAAGTCCCAGGAGCTTATATCTATGGATATTCACACATCAACAAGAGCATATAAGATAACGTATGCTGCAGAGTTGATACCTATCTGCAAAGATGACCTTGTCGCGATACCGTTGAAATTGGCGAGGTCGTTAGGGAACATTCACCCGTTGACGTTATGCTTTCGAGTTGGCACTTCAATCAGTCTTCTTGACCCCACCACCTTGCAGACAGCAGATGTTCCATCAGCTGTGTATTGGAGGCAGCCCTTTAAGAATTTAGCCGACGTTCAGGAACTTGTAGAGTTCGTGGTCATGGATATTGAACCCGTGGGCGAGTCCAAGGGGCGCTTTTTCTTGGCCGAAATAACAGTGGCGCGTGCTTCGGAAATGGGGGTAAATGACAACACTTATTTCACAAGAACGCATTTAGGGGGCGTTCTCCACGTCGGTGACTCAGTCCTTGGTTACCACCTAACTGGTACCAACTTCAATGATCCCAACTTCGATGCTATACAGGAGAGCAGCCAATACGGATCCACGATACCAGACGTTATCCTAGTCAAGAAATATTACGCTCGCAAGAAGAAGCCCAAGTCGCGCAATTGGAAACTCAGACGCATGGCTCTGGAAGATGAGGAGCCTGCGCGCAAACAAGACGCGGACCGCTTAGAGGCCGACTTTGAAATGTTTTTGCGTGACATTGAAGAAGACCAGGAGCTTCGAAGCACGCTGTCACTTTATAAAGCCAAGAACGAAAAACGTCAGGCTGATAAGATGGAGGTCGTTGAGGAGGACGGAATGGAAGAGGAGAGCAGTGAAGACGAGGCGCCCAAGATCAATATGGACGAATTACTGGATGAATTTGACGAATTGAACATGGAAGATGCGGAATGAATTGCATAAAAATTTTTTTCTTTTTTCTTTTTCTTTCTAAAAATGCATGTCATGAAGGAATGAAATATTTACGCTGCTCGTGGGAGGTGGAGCTCTGGCGTTTACTATATATTAGTTTATACAAAATACACAGGCTCTGTATACTGCACAATGGATCACTAGTTAGAAGTCTTCGATGTAACAATTGTAATCACAATCTTCTATTCTCAAGTATTTCATGATTGGTTGAAATTCTACGACACTAGTGGCAGAAAAAGACAGGCGGTGAGATACAGTAACTGTAATTCAACTTTAGCTGCAAAAAGTTATCAATGACCACAGACAAAACGGCAATAAAGTCATGGCTTCCCGGAAACGAAACGAATTCCTCGATATCGAGGAAAGCGATGCGGAGCAGAGCGATTATGGATATGACTCTGAAGCCGCAGAAGAATCGAAAACGCGGGCATCCAAGCGGCGGAAAGTTCTCGATATCGATAACCGCTTTGCAAATTTCGAAGAAGATGAGAATGATAACGACGACCATGATGATGTCCATGAAAATGATACGCAAGAAACGGCAGAGAAGACTGTCAAGCCAATTATAAAGCCGCCTAAGAAAAACAAGACTGGGGTGGTTTACTTATCGTCGCTACCACCATATTTAAAGCCGAGCGGTAAGTTCGCGGTTTGCATCGGATACCACCACCACCTAGGGTATTCGAATTGAAATTCTCCCAAGTATCTCAGCTGATTTTTGTTTCTATCAGCGCTCAAGTCTCTACTTCTCCAGCGGAATTTTGGTCCTATATCCAGAGTGTTCCTCACTCCAGCCGTACCCTCTACAAGCGGTAGTGGCAGACGCAACAATCGGCGCAAGACGTACTCAGATGGATGGGTAGAATTTGAATCGAAGAAGACAGCCAAGCTTTGCGCAGAGACATTGAATGCGAATATCATCGGTGGGCGGAAGGGCGGTTGGTATCACGACGATATCTGGAACATAAAATATCTCAAGGGGTATCGCTGGTCGGATCTGATGGAGCAGATGAACAATGAGAGGTCTACGAGAGAAGCGCAGCGGCGCATTGAGGAAATGCGCGCACGTAAAGAAGATAAAGTGTTTCTGTCGGGTGTGGAGAAGGGTAAAGTTGTGGAGGGAATTCGGAAGAAGCGAGAGGAGAAGAAGGCCGGCAAATCAAGCGATGCAGGTGATGTTGCGCCGGGAGATCTACAGGTACGTAGAGTTTTCTGGCAGAATGAGGTTAAACAGAGGAAGGATGATCAAGATCTTGGCTCTATTGGCGAGGATACAAGGAGGGTCCTTGGGAAGATCTTCTAGGAGTATTGTCTGGTCCTTGGACCAATTTATTGTTGTTTTAGATACCTTCAGCATAAACCTTTAGAAAGGTGTTCTTTCGACTTCAAGATACGTAAATGATTATTTACTCAAGCAGGACCAATCATGTCGGTTTTTGGATTGACCATAGTGTATACCCAAGTATATGTACATGTAAAGTTGACTCGCGACTATACACACAATCAATGGAAAAACGGGTGTCTAAGCGCAGTGGATGCTTTATTGAGGGGTATCATGGTGTGTATTAATTTTTTTGTCTTCCCGTTGATATCGGATGATAAAGTTGACAATAAAACACTAAATAGATAGTCACAATATATCAACATGGAAGTCGTGTTTGCAACGAATCCAAGAGTCAAGATGGATTCCGTAGGGAACGAAGAAATATATAGGAGAAGGACTGCAAATCAGACTCCAAAAGATACTCCCATGGGTATCGAATGGTAGTATTCGATATGATTATAATCGCGCGAGAAGTGAAGGCAGGTGAAGAAAAACCATTTCATATCCCCAAGTACCACTTCATCCGCTCATAGACAAAGAAGCTGGTGGCAGACATGGGTATGATTTTGAGATATCCAATCGTAATGCCTACCCAGAACCCGCGAAACCCGCTTTGCAAGAAAATCTTGCGAGCGGTCTCAGCGATATTCACTCGACGCCCATCTCCCGTGGCACCGCCAACCTGCATGCGTCGACGGATCACTTCGAGCGGATATGCTGAAGTTTGAGAAATAACACCGGCCATCGCCCCCGAAAAGAGTTCGGCGGATGCAGTAAGTTGCAAGCGGCGTTTATTTTGTCGCTTGCCAGATGGACTTGGGTTTTCCGAATTATGGATCGTGGTATACGGCGCAAGACTTGGAAGACGAAGTATGTCTCCTACCGTGTCATGCGTCAAAAATGATATTCCGGCATAGGGAACCATTCCAAGAAGGGAGGCTGTAAAGCCTCGATAGAAGTTCGCCAGGCCAGAGCTCGGTGTGACGGCATTAATAGATGTTGACACTGTCCGAGCAGTGGCCATGGCGATCGATTGGCTGTTGTTTGCAGCTACTACAGGCCTCGAAGTCTGTTCATGATATATCTGGCGGCAAATCTGCGTAAAAGAGGACCGCGCCTCATGATTTGTTTCGAATGCCAGGCGGACACGTATGACTTCTAGAGGATACGTGAAGAATACCGACGTTATCCCAGCCAGGCTACCCGAGATCAACCGCCTGAAGGGAGTTTCTTTGTCTTTAGAAGGGATAACGACCGCTCTGATTTGCTCATATGCAAGAAATTTAATTGCAGCGTACGGAAATATCCGTAGTAAGGTTGCTGAATGTCCTTTGTAGAGACCACGGGAACCCTCATCTCGTCGAATGTCTCGAATGGCCAGGGCCAGTCCCGACCAAGTCCCGGAATATTTGGCGAATTGCGGATTTGATGCTTGAAAGAGGATCTTGACCCGATCAAGGGGGGCAACAACAGTTTTGGCCTAGACAAGAAGAAAGAAAAAAAACCGTTGTTAGTAATTGATTTCTCACTAATGTTCTCGAGGCTACCTACAGCACATCCCGCGAGGCCTCCTGCCAATCCACTCCGTAGGACGTAATCGAGACTTCGCTTATCAACTGGCTTGAGTTCTTTTGATGTGCCGCTCCCACGGTCTTTCAACCTCATTTTATCCGCAGTTGCCGGCGCTGTGCTATCCTCAGGGTCCCCTGTCATTGCGGGCGATGGAAGCGCCGAGGCCTGCCTGCCCGCCTCCATGGTTTTCATCCGAGGGTGGTCGCCGCTAGTTCTCTCGTCTGCGTACTGTCACAATAGAAATCTGTTGTTTATGCTGACGGAACATTGTCCGATTGAAGTACACGCTCAAGCTCGCACGTGGTTACCAACTGATGGGTGGAATGTCGAAGTCTTTTCTCTCAGAAGTGGCGACGATAGTAACTATGTATCGGGGCCCTCGGTTATCAAAGCGCCGGACACGGCATCTTGCAATCAAAATTCACTCTGTAATAACGAGTAACCGCTGGTCGGAACTTTCTTTTGGCGTATGGATAAAAGGAGAGAACGAATATTTTATTTGTCAGATGCTAGACAAGCTCAAATATACAAATGTGCGGGGGAGAAGAAGAAAATGAGTAGGTATGTCCGGAGTTTCTGGAGTTGCTTTACCTAAGCTAAGCCGGGTACCGCACTACCGCAGCCTATTTGGGCTCATGGACAGGCAGTACCGACGACGAAAGCTACTCCGCCAATTACACCTTACCAAGTCTCAAAGCAGGATCTAATTATAACTTATCGATACCACTGGCATAGATGAAAATGGCGCAGTTGGAGACGATACAATGAAAGTACCGAGAGGCATTCTCAAATACGAACTATCTGGCCACAGCCAAAGCGACGTCTCATGGAAACTGACTGGCAATCTCGGCGGTGAGGACTATATAGATCTTACTCGCGGGCCACTGAACGAAGGAGGGCTCTATGCTGAGCGACAGGGATGGCATCAACCATCTCCACCAAGCAGTGACTGGGAAGCGTCGAGTCCCTTGGATGGTATCAAGCAAGCTGGGGTAGGCTTCTACTCCGCCTCATTTTCACTGGGCCTCCCTGAAGGGTACGATGTTCCGCTGTACTTTGTGTTTGGCAACACTGGTAATAGTTCGTTCCGAGTGCAGCTGTATGTCAATGGGTACCAGTTTGGGAAATATGTCCCACAACTTGGTCCCCAGACGGAATTTCCTGTCCCACAAGGTATCTTAAATTATCAGGGTCAAAACTGGGTGACAGTTACTCTATGGGCGCAAGACAGCAATGGTGCACAGTTGGACAGCTTTGAGTTGATCTATCAAACGCCGGTGTTGACTGCGTTAACAGGCATTGTATCGTCGCCGCAGCCTGCATATACTCCGAGAGACAGGATCTAGAGAGGTACCCAGAGCGCGAACAGTGTACACTAGGTGCAGAGTTTTTCACCGAAGGGGAACCTGAGGTTTTCTCTGCCGCATACTAGAGAGGATCCGCATGACAAAAGTCGAGCGGGGTATTAGCAAATAATAGTATGTAACATATAAATTCGTGTACTCTGAAATACGAAGGTGAGCACTAAATCAGCTTGTCCAGAATGGTGGCTTCCAGCTGCCTGGGTATCATGAAAGTCCGGTCTGGCTGTTTCTGACGAGGCCGCTGAGACAGGATAGTAGTAGATACCTACAATGGCCAACTTCGTGATATGTTCAATACCCTAGGTATCTCTCGTAAGGAACTGGGGAACGGCTGCATTCACTCTTACAATTAGTATATTTTCATAGCCGAACGCAAGTCTCCTAATGCAGTCAGGCTGTAATCATAGCCGCGTATATGCGTTACATTTCACCCATAAACCGAGACCATACGTAAACCGTCTAGCTATCTACTTATCTATAAGTTATAACCAAACTATCCATTCAAAATATCTGCTGTCTTTCCCTTTCTAAAGCGATTAACGAACCGCCTTGATAGTCTGCCCTCCATCCCAAGTAATACGCTTGCGAATGACCATTTTGAACGTCCTGTGCTTCACATCTATCATCTCTTGATGAGCATCGAGAAGATAAGCAGAGGGCGCAAACACGAGAGCTTCGCTAGTGCGAAGGCTAGATATCTCATAAAGCCCGTCTATGTTAGCGTTGCTGTCGGCCTCCTCCTGATCATTATCACCCTTTTTGCCGTCAATAGCGATGTGTTTCTTTATCGTTTGGTACCACTCCGGGCTAGAGAAGCGGTGGACAATGGTGATGGAACACAAGTCGATGAGACGAGGTGATATCGTTGGTTCTTGGGTTGAAATGACGATTCGAGTCCCAAGATGGCGCTGTTGGCGGATGATGTTAAAGAATGTCTCAGTAAGTGCGTTTGCGGCCGGTGTGTTTGTCATGTACTGTATGTAGTTAGTTATGCGTTTGATTGCATGTATACTGGCAGAAGGACGGTCCCGAAAGACAACACAGCATACCTTGTGTGCTTCATCGGCCAAAATCAACTTTCCTCGAGATGGGTGCGCATGAAGGAACAAATCAATAGCAATTCGGAAGAGGATGCAAGCTGTATCCTAGTCCATGAACGGACATGACAAATCTAGAATGGTTACTCCGCCGTCGACAAAATAATCGCCACCAGTTCGATCTGCGCCCTTGAGGTCAAGGAATGAATCCAACAGGTCCAGACGTTGCTCTAAAAACGGCGTCTGAGATCGATCTAAGTGTAGATCCCTCAATCGTTTCCGGAATTCAAAATAGTTGAATCGCCCCTGGTTAGTGAGCGCCATTTCACGCAGGACGCGGGTCAACTGGGCCATGTACAAAGGAATAGAATCCTTCTTGCCCATGGACATGAGCGACAGCATTGTGGCGATGTTCAAATGACGCGGCTGCAGGCGAAATGGGTGAACGCTCACGCTAGGGATTTGCGAGTACATCTTTTCCAGGTTGTGGAAGTTGGAAGGCGAAGTGAGAACCCTCACTGGAATCGATTTTTTGTAACTGCTACCGAATTCAGGCATCGTAGAGGCGAGAAAAGCTGCTTCACTGGGCTGATTGCTCACATTGGAGCTGTATTCATTGTAGTGAAGAACCAAAGTCGACAGTGGCTTTTTCAATATCCCGAGACTTGGAATGGGAAGGAAACAATTCTCTGTTACTTTTTGTTAGCCTGGACGCATTTAATGGCAAGAATATATGCCGATAAAACGCCATACCTATAATACAGGACGTCGTATGAGACTTGCCGCTGCCCTGAAGGCCACAGATAAAAGCAGAGAATGGAATATTCGTATTGAGCATTACGCGAGGGTCCAAGAGGTCTTCGGATTGGCGCGAGGCCAGGTGGCCCAAAAGCCCGAACTGAGACGGCATTTTATTGCCCATATCCTCAAGTATCGGCGATACCAGCATCGCATGCTCAATACTACGACGATCGCCGTTGGGAGCGTCCCCACTGTCATCAACAAGACTCAAGAATTGCAGCTGGTGATCCAGAGCCGGTGTCTGTGTCATGCGTAGAGCATTACTTCCCTCAGAGTTCATGCGTTGGGTAGCCAGATGCTCTTTAAATTCTGCGCTGGGTTAGAGGTCGTTTATTGTGGAGTTGTTGTGCATGACTAGAAACTAGCACATACCATTCAGGATTGCATTGATAGATTGCACCCAAGTCAGCGTGTTCGTCAACTGGTTCTGGCTCGGCTTTCTTGGCCTCCTTTGACTTTTTTGGAAATTTTGCCCGCAGACTGCTTCGAAGTTAATTCTTCATGCAGGCCAGAATTTGTTCTGCTGACTATCGTCTTTCAACTGGTCTAATTCTGCGACTGGGTCGTTTTGATACCACTCATTTTCGGAGCCAGTAAAGCTCCGGATGGGCTCAATTTCCCGTTTTGTCTTAGAATTCTTATTCTTAATCGGCTTTGGAGACTCTGCTGGAGTGATTGAACTAGAACCCTGTCGCCCATTGCTTTAGCACGGCTGCACATATGTATCTGTAAATGTGTTGGTACCTTGGGAGTTTCTTTCTGCTTTTTCCCAGGTTTTCCCCAGTTGGCAGCACCTCTGGCTGCTTTATCATCGATTGCTTCCGCATAGCTAACATAGGCCGCGTGTTAGTTAACTAGTTGGTTGGTACTGCAAAGCAGATTACGCTCCGGATTAGGACCACCCACTTCGTGACCACGCTTCGTATCTTGTCGGCCTGCTGAGGGAACCTGTTGAGATACTTGGATATAATGTCGTCTTTATTAATGTGGCCTTGCTGCACGAACATAGTGCGCATGTCCTTGCGAATGTCCTTTTTCAGATAGGCTGGCGGCGGCTTCTGCTGCTGCTGCTGCTGCGGATCAGGAGCAGGTTTTTTGGATTTTGACCGCGTCGTTGTGACGGGTTATGGCAACGGATGAATGAAGAGAAGTAACTACGCATGTGTATGTATCGCGTCTGTTTGTTTGGTGTTGTTTGGAGTCTTTGGACTGAATTTGCCCGGACCCGCTGCGCCTTACTATGTAGGCAGAAAGGCTATTTTTAGTCCCCAAGTTCCAACCCTAACCTACACCTAAGCCCTACCTAAGCCCTAAGCCCTAGAATGCTCTACATAATCAAGTTATGCCTGGAATCAACAAGAAGACCTAGCAGTATGGCCAGGATACAGACAACGCACTGTAAAGCAGATAGGCTAGGTACGGCCAATAATATGACTTTATAGTAACAAAAGGCTGCTCCTATCCGGTTGGTATCGAAGTATATGCTCAATGGATTCAGAAAAGAATCGCTGCAAATCACCCCCGCACCTTTTACACAGGCACTGAAGCAGCTTCGTATGAAGGATAACTACTACTTAGCTGCTTAAGCCGATTAGAACGCGTCATATAGAAAGGATCAGGTTAGTAGGGCAAACGTTCCAATGCCCTAACTACCAATCGAACATAAGATTGGCGTCCCTTTCTATGAGGCTGTATAGTATACTTATAAGTATTAACTAAGTACGTAGTCATACGTAGTAAAGTGGATGATGTTGATAATGTTAAATCTGCATTTCATTACGCTAATAGCTCATATACTATGTACGGCATGAACCCGAAATAATGCCGCTAGAAAGGAAAACAAAACAAAACAAAATAAAATCTCAATCCAGCAAAGCACAAAGTACTTTACTCCAGTCTCAAGGTGATCGAATCCTAGCTATATATCACCTCTGCATCAGCATTCCGCGATGCCATGTGCCATCTAACATATTCGCCGTCACGAAATTGTCTCCTAACGCCATTTCTCATTCTGTAAAAATCTTCATAGTCGATAAACCAACTCTGGGAGAATGTGACGATGCCAATCTAGATCTCATAACAATCCATTGCTATGCCTAATCTAGGTGCTATTCACGAGAATACAAAAACATGAGGAAAGGAAAACAGGAGTAAGTGCGTGGTCGCGGAGCGGTGTTGACAAATAGACTAGATCACGTGCAAGGCTCCAAGGCATCCATCAGGCATATATTGACTGAGCCGTCACAGAGAAGACAGACGTCAGATCCAGTAAAATTATGACTCCCTTCGCCATGGCCTATTTATTTTAACGTACCATTGTTTTCCTTTTCATCGTACAAGACATTGCCAAGATGCGTATCGGCCGGGCTAATACCGAGGCTGTACAGTTCTCTGATGTGGTGGCAGTATTGGTTAGTTACCTGAGGTATACAACCAAGGGACTCGCGAGCACTTACGTTAGGCTTTCCCGAAACGCGCCCCGGATCTTCTCGCGCTTTTCTGGGTTGTATTCCCAATAGTCCACCAGCGGCACCCCGGGGAGCTTCTCCATTATAATGAAAACCATCCATCCACCTGGCACAGGCATATCCTTCCACGACTGTGTTGTTTGTAGGGTATCAAGAGGCTTCGCAGTTACTTTGCTGAATGTCAGGCGCGTGTGTGAACGTGAACTGGACATTGTCAAACAGATCTCCGATCCATTCTTGATGGAAGCATTCGCGGTTTATACCCATGATGGAAGAGACATGGGTGTAGCATCAAGCGGCGGAAATAAAAGCAGACGAGGAGAGAGAGAGACAGAGAGACCGAGACGTGGTTAAGCGCAAAGGGTGATCGCGACCGAACGCGACTTGAAATAGAAAACACGGAGGAAGGGCGAAGCAAGGTTACTGGGCGCCGGGGAGCCACGGCGCTTATCATTCATTATTCGAGCGTCAACCACCAACAACAATCGTTTGCTCTCGCTCTCGACCTCGACACTTCCATGCAGCTCGGCGTTTCAGAATATGCAAAGCCAGCAAATTGCCAAATTCTCACAATGAATAACATTCTACTTCTCGCCCGGCCATGCCCTAAGGCTCGTGCGAATGGATGCGACGCGCATATTGAGAAACCGGAGACGCCGGATCCCTTCCACGATCGAGGGACTGAGTGGACAGTATATTTTTAGGTCTCGACGTCCTCTAAAGCATCGGACGCTTTTCATCCAATGCTTACGCGCCCCGTCGTGGACATGGGCAGCAAAATGGCAAGGCATGCACCGGACTGATGTTGGCTGATTCAATCTTTTATAAAGATGGGTGGACGTGTTGCTACCTTAAGCCTCCGCGTACCTATCCTTACAGTTGTCTTTTGTGCTTCCCTTCACTCTACTATACAGCGAGATACAACCGAATATCACGACTATGCGTCGATCCTCCGTGATCCGCTTCCCTGCCTTCTAACTCGAAAGGGCTATCAAACGTCCAGCACTGCCTGGCACAATCTCTACTATG
Organism: Trichocomaceae sp. PYS4502; assembly: GCA_023625875.1. NCBI lineage: Eukaryota > Fungi > Ascomycota > Eurotiomycetes > Eurotiales > Trichocomaceae > Trichocomaceae sp. PYS4502. Next base: position 92,141 of record JAMAFX010000073.1, read on the forward strand.
TCGCACCACTAAGTCCGTGGCTCATCGAGAACGAAGTCCGTCGGTGGGCTTCTTCAAACTCTCTGAAACAAGGGAACTTGTCTGTCCGTGCACAAAGTGTGTTGCAGCACGTAGGCTGTATCGAGCATGAGCACTACCTTTGCGGCGATGAGCAATCTGTCTGTGGACGTTATGCGCAAAATGCCCTTGGACCAGTCGCTGCGGTTGCATCCCACAATGGAATGAAATACCGATTCGATGACTACAAAATGTGCCAAGAGAGCAAGAGTCTAGGGAATCAAAATTACATTCCGGATTTTGTCGGCATCTATTGTTCGGCTACAAATAAAGAACAACTCACCGCGCTGCCTAAAAGCGAAAAGCACAGCATGGTACTTTTGGGAGAAGCGAAGACGCCCTGGAAGCACGACCTTCTAGAAATGTGGGACGATTATCGAAGAACTCCGGGGGATGAAGTAAATCTTCGAAATGCATTTGGTTTGTATTCTTTTTCTTACAGTTTCTTTTCTTTTAGTCTAACCAAACACTCTCCTTGCCAGGCCAGGTTGCGTCCTATATGCATCGATTTAAGATGAAATACGGCTTCCTTACTACTTACGATTATACCATGTTCCTTTAGCAAGTCATGTGGGAGGGCACAGAACTCAGGCTGAATGTCTCCCCGCCCATCCCGGCCACGAATTCTCCAAAAGATGGCAATAATCGTGTTTCAGTTCGCCAGTGCCTCTACTATCTATTGTCAGTCATCGAAGAGAAGAAAGATTCTCATTTTATAAACCCTTATCCACGTCAGAATTGGGTAAATTCACAAGGCCATCTTCCTCAATATGAGCCTAAAACTCCAAACACCAGCGCTCCGGATCCTACTAATTCTATGGTTCATATGACTCCTAGCGGCCCTAGACTGACCTCTCCTTCTTCACCGCTCTACCTTAAAGAGACTCCTAACAGCTACAGAGCCGAGATTATATTCCGGAAGCATCAAATTCGCGACGGGGGGTATGGTCCGAAGTATATTACACTCACTCCATGGGCAAGAGATAGATGTTATTATCAATGGTGATGATGGAGAAAAAGAGGGCGACCACGACGACGTCGAAGAAGAAGAAGAAGATGATGATGGGAAAAATGATGATGGAAAAAATGATGACGACGACGACGACGACGACGATGATGATGATGGTGGTGGTGCTGGACCTCTCAACCTCTCACAGCGACGGCCAAAGCCGGGGTACTTCGCCCCGCCACAAGGCGACCGGACGCCTCGTAAGCCAAGTGTGACCTTCGATTTGTCAAGAAGAGTAGAGCGCCCGGAAACAACCTTTTTGCTTCCCGAGGTCGAGACGCCAACTCCAGCGGCGAGAGCCGCACGCGATGGCACGGCTTCGCGTCTACCGAACGAGCGTCGGGGTACGAGTGCTGTCAATTCATTGACACAACGTGTGCTTGCAGCAAGACCATTACAGCAAGCCACACAGACCGGCCGAAATCTGCCGCATCGACCAAGGGACGTGGAAGATGAGCAATCCGCCGAGACCAGCGATGTTGGGGGCAGGCGACGACGACCTCCACATGAAAAGCCATCAAGTCGGGGTAAACCATGATTAGGAATATAGCCACAGGGTTTGCAGGTCGCTTCATCCCTGTGCCGTGTCGCAGAACTAGGGGATTGTTGAAGGGGAATTTGTCGAGCGAGATTTGAAACCGTGCAGATATATACATTAACGAGCGCTTGTAGTGACGGCAGCGGAATATAAAAGCATCTTTATACGTAAAATGAGAGTTTACCAGATGGCCTAGGGGGCCTATTTGGTTATTTAGTGGACAGTATTCCTTTAATAGGTAGTCGCCTAGGTAAGTATGGAAGCATTTGCGTGTTTACCGACGTAGAAAGCACAACTTAGTTATGGCATCATGATTGGACAGCCTCGGCGTCTTCAGCCTTGTTAAACAGCCTCACTGCACGACACCCGCTGCCTGGATTCTTCTGTCTTCAGATGATACGCCGTGTCCACTATTTTCCTCGTTGCTGGATCGGGGCATCTCGTTTCGCTACAGTTTTCTTGAGATACTGACAGGCTTTGAAAAGAGAAGACCAGGGCTGCTAGATTTGCTGCACAATCAGGCTGCCTCAGCAAATAGCATCAAGACTATCGTTGGCGAGTCACGTGCAGCGGGAAAACGCGGCAAATAACGGCCCTGCGAGGAATATCTGTCAAAGTGAAGCATAATTGAGAGCATAGGAAATACGAGCCTCTGCAAGCACAATTACTGCCCCAGCAATAATGTCATAATCGAGAGGACAATCATTGCCAGAGCGACAATAAACTTGGGTCTCCTTCCAAGGGGTCAATTCACGTGACATCAGACAGCGCAAAACGCGTTCCGCCAATCGCAGCGTCCGAACTTTCAAGCTTCAGCCAGAATGCCGGGCTATTCCACAAACGGACTAGCGCTTCCATCGCCTCCAATCATTCCAATCTTGAGTCCGCACTTCCTTTTCTTTTATTCAAGGATGATATAAAGGAGAATGAATCATGCACACAATCATAAGCTACGATGAAACAGATTGGAACTAACAGAAATCCGCGTGGGAATGTGACTGTGGTCCAGCGAATTTTTTGCCATTCCTTAGCTTGGCTCCTCTCTTCTTTATTAGGGGTTTTTTATTTCGTAGAGACTCACTCGAGATGGCATCGTGCGATGCTTGTCTAAATCAAGCAAGACAGTGAGAGGACCAGTCGCTTCTGAGTGCTCCAGTGCATGTCGAAGTTCCTTCCTGAGATTGGTGACAATGGTAGTGCTTGCTTAGATTCCATAGGGTAGAGAAATACGTAGCTGGAAATCCCATTTGGAGATTCCTTCAAACCGACGAATTTACGTGCTCGTCCATCCAACGGAGAGTACATTGAATGGTATCTTGCTTTTTCAGGTTGTGTGCTATATTTTCCTTTGATCTGCCATCGGATTGCTGGCGAAGCGGCCGGTCGTTCAAGACGAGCTCAGTTATTTTCCTAATTAGGCAATAATTTCAATAGACCCTTTTGAGAGTAATAAGAGGCATACCGCTTGAGCAATTTTGCAGAAAAGTAGTGTCATTCCGTTTTATCCTCTATGGATAGCAAGGGTGTCTGCTGGGGTTCTTATTTTGATGTTATTCCTGATGGACACCACATAAGTCAGCCGCGTGGGCGATCACCAGGAGATATTGCAGAAATTCGGCATGGACCCGGCGCGTACGGACGTAAATATACATCTATCTTCTTTGCCATTTTCTGCTGATTCGAACGAGGGTAAGAACGTGGGTGGCCTGCTTGGGGGGGGCTGGCTTAGCCGCTTAGGGCTCGACGGGGCAGGACACTGGGGGACGCAGAGGGTTTGGCGTGTGCCCCAAGAGAGAAAAGGCCGCGCGGGTCCGGGTCCGCGGCGCGCGTTGTACTAATACTAAGAAGTAACTAGTTAGACTATGTTTGCTGCTCATCGATTCCTCCTTCTTCTCCTCGTCTGGCCCAATGAGCGTGCGCCCTGCGCCGGGAGGGTCTGCGGTTTCCCTCTTGGCCTCCACCCAGCGCTCGCTCCTTCCCAATGAGCTTTTTTTCCTTCTTTCCTTCTTAAGTTCTCCCTCCTCCGTTCCTTCCTCAACCCAACCTCAACATCAACCTCAGCCCCGTGACTTCCTCTTCTATCTCGACTGCTTCTTGTCTTCTCTTCTTCTTCTTTTTCTCCTTCTTCTCTTCTCACCTCACCTCACCTCACCTCATCTCACAGAACCACCCTGCAGCTAAATATTCCCTGTCGACAAGCACCACAATTAGTATTCGACAACGCAGGCGCCCCGCTTCAGCCAAACAACGCGTTTTGCTGCGGACTCTGTGCCTGCCTCCTCCAGACCTGCGACAGAACTACGACGCGCCTTCTATCCACCCCAGAGCTCTTTTCGACCCCCCTCTCCCGGTCTCTGCAAGTGACCTGGTTCAACGTTGACCGAACAAAGGAGGGACAGGCCGGTTCTCGATCCGTCTTATCTGAGTGGGTGTGTACAACAAGATCTTCCGTGTCGCTGGTTTACTTGTACGATACAGGAAAAATAGAACTTTCATTGACATGTAACTTTTGGCTGCAGCAGGATTATCACCTGAAATTTTGGCGCTTAGTCGACGGCCGCTCTATGTGGGAAACCTGCCGTTGCCTCCGGCGATAGACGATCATGGTACAGCTTCACCCAGACATCTCTCCAAACAATATTAATCGAAGCCGCAGGTGTTATTTAAACGGAAACCCGTCCAGTATCTCCCCCGGCCTACAATCGAAGATGACAGCTCCGAGGTACGATTATATAAAATCACCGAGTGACCACGCTTGAAAATTACACAAAAACAATACTGATTGGGGTTCTGTTAGGTTTGGGTCATACCCGAGACCAACGAGGTCTTCACAAACTATGAGTCGTACCTGCATAGGAGGGATTTTTATAAGCAGCGGCGGTTTATTTGTGAAATCACAGGCCATTCAGGCTTGACATTCTTCGAAGCACTTCAGAGCGAGGTATGCATGTAGAATCCACCTGTTTGGAATCAGAAAATATTGACTCGTGGTGTAGATGGCCGAGTCTCGTGAGCTTAATAGTGCGTTTCCCGAAGCTTTGAAGGAGCCAATTTTGAGGCGTGTGCAGTTTTCAACTGTGTCAAGGGTTGATCATCTCGGTATGTCGTTTTCCGATGTCCCATGTTAATTTCTCTTCCCTGGCTAACTGGACTATGCAGTTGATGAGATTTTTGAAGTAAGTCTATACATGTTTTGTCTGTATTGAAAAAGGCTAACGTGTGCGGTAGGAGTTCAAGCAGGACTTTTATCCCGGTGAACAGGTAACCACAGTGCTGGAGGATAACACTCGTCTGCACGGCATCATTCGAGATAAGATGAATTTCCCACGGCAGTATTATCCAGACGGGGGTGTAAAATCGGAGGCTTATGCACGATATCTCGTCAGAATCCTCGACCGCCCTAATGAGGAGGCACTTTTGGATCAGGACCATATCACGCGTGACCGGAAAACTTTCTCCAAACAGATGCTCCGTGCTTTCATCAAGAACAACACCACCCGAGAATCATGGAACGGGGCTCCGTGGTTGGTTAAACCATCAATTGCCGAAGAATACAAGCTCGAGACAGAAGTTCCGAAACATCTCCACTACGGTGCTCGTGTTGCTGAAAAGAAAGCCATGAAAAAGGCGGATCAGGAGGGCCACTTCGGATTTTTCTCGTCCAAGAAGCTCCCGGAGCTGAAACCTGCGACTGGTAACGCTCCGAAAACAAAGCTCACACCTCAAGAGTTGGCGAGGAATAAAGCCGAGCAGTTTCTGGAGTACCAACGTTCGCTGAATGGTGATCCGTCTTTCTTAGTTTCCAAGCAGCCCGGCGCAGGATTGGCACGTCATATCAAAGACACCGATGTCGACAAGGGCCTCCCGCCTGTGCCTGCGGTTGTCGTTAAAACAGAAATCCCACCTGTTCCCATTATTAAATATCCGATTGAAGATCTGGACGTCAAATATGACCCTACTCGAGCAATTCGCCCGAAACTAAAGTTTGGCTTGGATTCAATCACAGACATTTCTCATGACAGTGATCTTTTGCAGGATGAGATTATGCCTGAATCTGCCAGTCATTTCCTTGAGACATGGAATACTCTAAACGTTTACTGCGAAGTATATCAACTGGATTCTTTCACCTTTGACGATTTTGTGGAAGCCTTTCGATTCTCGTCTAAAGAGCTGGATTGCGAACTGTTTGTCGAGGTTCATTGTGCGATCCTCAAAAAGCTAGTTAACGGCATTAACGAGGATGGCGGAGCAATTCAGGTTTCATTGCCTGACTTACCACAGAACTCATCTGATGACTCGGATTCCGAAGAAGAAGAACAGGACGAACCCACACCCGAGCCCGAACCTGTTGTCACTCGAATGACTACGAGAAGTAGTCTAGCTAAGGCTGAAGCTGCTAGTTTACAATCACAGCTTAATTCCGGTGAAGATTCAGGAGAGCCGCGCGTACATCGGGCTCAGGATCTATTTGAGCGATATGATTGGATTGACCAGTTACGAAAACGTGACTTCCGTAATGGAGGATGGGAGACAATCATGGCCGGGCTTCTCAATCATTTATCTGTACAGCCCAAAATGGAAGGAGTCTGCGATGAGATTTTAAAACATCTTACTCCTCTAGACATCGAACCAACACAGGAAAGTGTTGCTTCACAATACGCGACGCTCAATGTCAATCTCCGCATTCGCGCACTACAGATAATCTGCATGCTTAGTCTGGAGACCAAGGCCATCAGGAATTATCTGGAGGAGTGCAGTAATCAAATGACGGAATTTCGCAAGGAAAAGATTGAACATCAACGAGCGCGGAAGCTGGCGTGAGTATAAGCAATAGTTGATGCAGTGTAGGAGATCTTGCTAACCTTTCCTTCATTTAGTCTCGAGGAGTTACGAAAACTTCATGTTGAGAGGAAAGAAAACGAACCTGAGCCAGAACAGGGTGGTGATAAGGACAAAGAAAATGACAGACAAGGCAACGAGAGATCGATGGATGACACCTTAGAGTCTGTTCTTACTGAAAATATTGAAGAGGATGTGGATACCGATGAGGTGATGGACACGGAGGACGACAACCCGCGTGGTCCATCGCTACGTGGAGGAATGGATCGCGTCATGCAACGCAAGCGACGACGTGATGCCGAACGAGAACGAAGGGAGCAATTGGCGAAACAGTCCAAGGGATCTAAGCAATATCAGAGAATACTGAAGAAGATTGATGAAGTAGAGGCTAAGATTGCGGCCTTGGAAGACGAGATTGCTGTGGTTGATAACGATCTCCGCGAGGCAGATTGTCCAAGAACAAGATGCCTGGGCAAGGATCGATTTTGCAATCGATATTGGTGGTTCGAGCGCAATGGTATGCCCTATGAAGGTCTACCGAACAGCTCCACGGCAGACGCAAAGTATGCAAACGGTCGATTATGGGTACAAGGCCCCGATGATATGGAACGTGAGGGGTTCCTAGAACCGCCGGAAAGCCTCAAGAAGATATATGTCAAAGAACATAAGGTTAGTCCAGCTGAGCGCAGGAGCCGAGAGGAAGGAGGCACGAGTCTTGCAAATGCCCATCATTGGGCTTACTACGACGAGCCCAGCGAATTCGAGGATCTGCTAAAATGGCTGGATACACGTGGCGTGCGAGAGATCCGATTGCGAAAGGAGCTTCTACTACAGCGCGATTATATCGTGAAGCATATGGAGAATCGCCGCGAATATCTATCACGGACTACGGAGAGAGCTGAATCCGAGGATATTCCAGCTAAGCGTATGTCCACAAGGACGAAGGCTAATGTGAGCGACGGAAAGCATCGGTGTTTAAGGTGGAGGAACACGACAGCACTTAGCGAAAATGGACATCTTCATATTGACGCAGCTCGCCTCACGAAACGAGCGAAGAGGGCGACAGACGAGCCAAAGGAGTTAAAGGCGGCCAACAAACAAGGCAAGCTTTTGAGCCGACAAGGGTCTCGATATAAATTCTAAGTTTAGTTTGTTGGAATGACAAGTCTACCCTTTCGGTCTCAGGATGAACTTTGTTTTGTTTGGGATTTACGATATTTTACGAATGTGCTTCAAGTCTCGGCTGTTGTTGGAAATCTCTTTTTGTCTCATTCTACATCATTGCGCACTTGCATGCGAGTCACTGGCGCAAAGGCATTTTTGTCCACAATAGACATTCATCTCTGGGTGTGGAGTTTTGTGTGTCGGACTGGGTCCTTGGTACGAGGCACCTGTTATACTACCTAATATTTGAAATGAAAATACGATATTCTAAAGGAGTCTCTCTATTTTTCGCATTATAAAATGGGTATCAACTTCTTTAAAGCCGTCTAACTAGTAAAATACACCACCATGAAGCCGACCCAGCTGCCCACAATGCCCACCGCCGAATAAGCACTCGTGAACATGAGCGGCACAAACTCGTATCGGTGCAGGCCGAAAATAATCTGATGAATGAGGGAACAGTATAGTATCAGCGGAATGCTGATGGTGATATATAGGAAAGAAAACCGATCAAATAGAAACACCCGGGGTCGCTCGGGGACAGGTGCCACGCGGTCAAACACGAATAGGAAAAGGATGAGCCAGAAGATTGTATAAACGGTTTTTATGGGGAATTCGGTGGCTGTGAAAAGAAGAGGGAATAGAGAGACGTGTCCGGCAACTGCTAATGGTCGAAAGGCGCCAAGATATCGGCGATCCTTGAGTGCAATCAGACTGAAAGGGATGATAATAAGGAGGACAGCCTTCTCGTGCACATGCCAACCAAACAAGAAGGATGCATAACCACAGAGGGTGACGGCGCCTACGAATGTATCCCAAGTCGGGCGCAACCAGAGTTTGACGAGACACAGCTTTTGTATTTCTCGAAATCAGTCTTTTTATGTTGCTCAAAGTATCATCACATAAATGGTTTGAATTAGGGGGGGCATACCAGTTGGAATACAAAAGTTAGAATGAAAGTACTTTCCTTCGTGACTTCAGGGAGTACTGCGAATGCAGAATCGCCTACCAATCCGCGAGTCACGCTATGGACCGCTTCGTGGTCTACTTGCAGACCCAATCGAGGAGCAACTGGATAGAATTAGTCTCGCAAATCATTTTCGTATAGCAATATTTGAAAGGGCTCCGTACGTGGAATTAATAAACGATCCGCAAAAGCATATAGCGCCCAGATATTAGGAGCCCAATAGGCGTGCGTTAGACCGCGAGAAAATGGAAATAGTCGATCCTTCAATTGGAATAACTGGTTCCAATAGGCGAAAGGACCAAAGGCAAGCCCAAATATGCTTACAACCGAGAGACCAAGCTTGATGGCGTTTACAAAACGTGGCCGGAGAATCGATTTTGGATCGAGACAGTACACTCTTAATAGGTAGACGAACCAGGCTAGAGAAAGGTAGAGGTATATGTGTTTCAGACACAACAGGCTGGCGAATGTAATTGCACTGTAGAGCAGCGTTGATTGCTTCCTCGCCCAAACCATAGACAGAATCAAGACTCCGTAAAGGAAACCATTATATTGGAAATGAATGTGGTCGATAATAAGCAGGCCGGGAGAGAGAAGAATGGAAAGACTTGCAATGTGCGCGAGATGTTTGCTGGAACTGGGGACAGATTTGACAAACCTATGGCATGAATGTTAGCCGCCTTTTTCTTCTCTCTGTAGATGGATATTACATGTGAAGACCACTGACTGATCCAAAGCGAATGCTAAAACCAATTCGGTAACAATTACAGTTGCACGTTGAAAATAGATAGTCTGCCACGAGCCGTAATTGAGATTGCTCACAACTAGCATTCCAGGATCCGCATAGTAGGCAAAGCGAGAGAGAATCCATTCGAAGGCAGCAAAGAAAGGCGGGTAATCGAGAGTCCATTCGGACGTTTTCTATAGACACGGACGAGGTTAGAAGCGGCGTTGTACAGAAGATTCTCGATCCGGATTTCATACCTCGTAATACCATTCCTGCACCGGAAGAGAATGGGTGATAGCGAGCCAGTTCCGATGCACCTCGAAGTCGGTCGACTTGCTAGAAAATGAGTTCAGAAAGCGATGCCATATGAAAGGTTCGAGAGGCGTTGATTGGATGCGTACTATGCGGGAAACAGAAGCACCTTGAAAGCCGCCGCTACCAAGGCGCATTGCGCCAGCGAGGGGTAAAATTCAGGCATCGGAGCGGCGTTGCATGGCGCGAGGAGAGGAACAAGGTAGCGAAGGTCTTGACAGCTGCGCCGACGTCAAGGTTCGTTCGTGGAGGGAAGATTTCAAGAACGACGAAGTCAATGGAGCAGCGTTCACGTGACCGCCCGTGACTCGTGAGCCTGAGGCCAAGCTGTCAAGAATCTTATTGGCCGACGGGCCCGATACATAACTACAATATTAACAACAACTTGCCTTGATGGACATGTCGGACGTTGCTGTTCGCCACACTCTTGCTCCATTGACTGTCGAGGTTGTTCACCGGTTTGACTCGTCAGCTTCCGTCGTCTCGATTTTTAGGGAGGTCCGCATTTGCGTGGTTGTGCTGGTAGCTGGCTGGATAACCACCAGTATCGTCTCCTCCGTGTCGTCAAGTCGCAGGAAGAAAGACCCCTGAAGCGCTTGCAGAAGAAGCACTCAGCTGCATCGCAAGTATTGATTGAAAGCCAATTCCTGGATAGACACATAGAAATACCTTGCGCACTACTGTCTTAAATCCTCTGTCTGCCATATCTGGCAACTGGTCGTGTGTGCAGTGCAGTTTTCTAAAGCTTCTCTCACACAACATGAGGTTTACAGTTGCTTTTTCTCTTCTGACTGCCGTTAGTGCGCAGTCCGTCATTGATACTCTCAGCTTTGGATATGGCTCGAGGTGTGTTGACGTGCGACAATCGCTGGGTTTTTTTCCGCCTTATTAATGTTCGCATATTAGGTTTTCACCCTATTCAGACAGTCTTCCAGGATGGACCGTCAAGGGCGAAGGCCACGAACCGCAGATTGTTAGTGCTTACAATTTTTGATAGACGGGGCTCTGCAGTCTAAGGCTAACCTTCTATCCAGCTCTCAGACAGGCTCATTCTAACGCCTCCATACCCTGGGCATACTAGAGGTTCCGTATGGGCTCAAAATGCGTACGTGACTACTGACTGGCTAACAATGTATTGTTTTTGAACGGTGCTGATATTTCGTAGAGCTTCCCTTGCAGAGTGGACGGCGGAATTTCAATTCCGGGCTAGTGGTGAGGAAAGAGGGAGTGGCAACCTTCAATTGTGGTATGTGAAAGGTGGCGAGGGCAGCGTTGGTGCCTCGAGCATCTATACAGTAGGCCAGTTCGATGGCTTTGTCTTAACGATTGATACGCATGGGGGCAGTGTAAGGCGCTTGCCTGTGTCTTTCTTCCTTCTATTTGCAACCAAGCTGATTCATCTCCTAGGGTGGAAGCATCCGAGGCTTCTTGAACGATGGCTCAATAGCTTACAATCAGCATGCCAGCGTGGACAGCCTGGCCTTTGGCCATTGCGATTATTCGTATCGAAACCTGGGACGTCCGTCCGTCATCAAGATCGAACAATCCAGCTCGATCTTCCAGGTTACTGTGGATGATAAGGTGTGCTTTCAGTCACCTAAGGTGATAGTACCTGCGGGCAATGTATTTGGAATAACGGCGGCCACACCCGATAACCCAGACTCGTTTGAACTCTTCAAATTTGTCGTGGCGCCCGTTGCTCAAGCCTCGGCACAATTCTCGGAACAGCAGCAGGCGCCAATCGAGGCTGGCCCCGAGAGCGTCGATCAATCCAGTCAAATAAACCTGGGTTCGCTAGACGATATGAACAGTCGAATCCATCAAATCGGCCAAGAAGTATCCCAAATCTCCCAGCGCCTAGACGAGCGTCACCAGGAGCTGCTCAATAGACTTTCATCAGCTATATCCTCCTCCTCCCCATCAGGTTCGTCCGGGGACGCTTCGCCTCAAAACGACGCTCGCTTAGACGCAATCGACGAGCGTCTCCGCCGTATTGAAAATGCGTTGTCTGATCTTCAACGCGACGCCGGAAGGGACTACCGGAACCAATTCAACCAGCTCCACAAAGCAATTGAAAACTCGCATGTTAGTCTGACTGAAGCCCTACAGACTTCTATTTTCAACAGTAAGTCGTCTTTTTTTGGCCCGTTCCCTCCCCATCCACCAACTCCCTGGCTGACTCTTTGGCCGCAGTGATCACTGCTACGACACCGCGCATGGGCCTCTTCATTTGCGTCGTGATTGCTTTCCAGCTCCTCTTGGCTGGGGCGTATATAATCTACAAGCGCCGCCGCAATAACATGCCAAAGAAGTTTTTGTAGCTGGGTTGTATATACTGTATTTCATTACATACTATTTTCCCTGTGATAGAAGTGTGGTAGTGGTGGATGAGGACTTTGTATCTAACCAACGCTTTTGAGCTTTTTTCCAAGCTGTTCCAACATGTCATTTCATGTATAACAATGCCAACGTTCCATTGAGCAAGACGCAGTACTACCTTAGGGCTTACTCTTATTGCGCATCCCCACTCGGGCAACATTGAGGCTGCGCCCCGCGGCGGTACTAACACATCTCCGTTACTTCCAACTTCCAAGGCTATTTTAGTATTTCCACGTTATAAATACTTTACTAACCAACTATCCATGCATAATTTGTAGTTCTATATGTCTATTTTTCTTCTATAGCAACATACCACAAAAGACGTCAACCAAGATGCAGCAAGAATTGTTATCTTCTTTTGGATTGCCGGAACACCCTACTCGCAGTAGGAAGAAAGGAGGAATTCCCTACACATCTTCGGGCTGCGCCAACTGCAAGAAGCGCAAAATAAAGGTAAAGAATAAAGCCAAAAATAGCAGTTGGTATGCTCGGCTGCTAAAGTTTGATATCAAGTGCGATCTTGGGAGACCGGAATGTGCCAAGTGCATAAAAAAGGGCACGCCTTGCCCAGGGTACGACAAACATCCGAAATTCCTCCACTACATGGTGCGACACGCATCAAATGGCGAGGCTAGGGAACGACCTGTGTGCCAGCTTGTCGGACATCACAAGACTCTTACATTGCCGCCCAGGTTTAGCACGAGTACTGAGGTCCGTACGCAGCTTTTCTCGACGTTTATGGAAACTTTCTTCGCGCCGAATACTTCCTATTTAAACGGGGACGACGATACCTGGTATCTCTTGATGTCTCGATTTCCTACTCTGGCTAACGAGTCGGAACTGCTGGACCAAGCTGTCATTGCACTAGTGTCTCTCTTTCTGGGAAAGAGTACGGGTGATGTTCAGCTGGAACGGTATGGCACGGAGATCTATAACAGTGCACTAAACGTGATGGCCCGCATGCTGCAACGAGATGGTCCGCCAACGCCAGACATGCTTTATGCAGTCATTGTCTTTCATACATATGAGGTAAGAAGGTACAGCAGTATTGAATCAAGATGGCTCATTTCTAATAGAAATTGCCTAGACTATGCGCATTGGTGGGGAGCGAAACTGCCTTACGCACGTTCAGGGAACAACCGCTTTATTGAAGCAGCACGACTATAATATTCACAAGGATAAGATCCTCATCAAGGCAATAATGAACCGGCAGAAGTGGGCAGTCGTAAGTTGGATGACAGGTGTTGATCTTGAAAATGAAAACTTATTTGTTTCCACGCTCTCTTTTTTAGTCTTACTTCCTTACCAATACAGAGTACGGATCAGAAGTGGATTGGGAATGCCTTACTCTAAAATTCGAAGAGAGCCCTATGGACCAACTGTTCGAAGTGCTCGCCGAGTGCGCGATTCTACAGAGGGACTTGAACAGCATTGTCGAACTCAAAAACTACATTGATGTGGAAGACTCATGCGAGGCACTTTTGCAACGCTGTTACAAGATAGAGGAGAGACTTCAGACAGACTGGCTCAATGGGGCAGCAGCCCGCAAGCTTAAAGGCCACCCCTCCGCTTGTCCCCGGGGAAAATTATCATACGAGCCCAGCGCATTACCCCTGGAATATGATGTTGATCCCTACGAATTCGAATACTTGAGCACCGCCAAAACCTACATTCTCTTCTGGATAGCGTCAGCCGTGACACGACGAGTGATTCATAGATGCGAGAAACTTCTATTCCGGGAACCAGATCCGACGAGGTTGCTGTTTTATGCGGGCGAGATCTGCCGGTCGATGGCTTATTGCTTGCAACCCACGATTCGCGTGTCGACGGGGCATGTCATCATATTTTCCATGGCACAGGCGTCTAAGTGCTACATTGACTGCGGAGAGAGAGAAAGGTTTCTGTGGTGTCAGGCCATATACCCATTGACCAGCTCACATGGTTTCGATATAGCCCGTGACATGAGCCATGCAGAGTGGAAGTTCTGGAATGTTTCGTCTCGGAACCAGCTGAAGGTCTCGAGGCTGCCATTGGAATTTGCAGACGATAGAGAGGCATAATATGTTTAGGTTTTGCATGAGAACTAAATGATCACGATAGAGCAGTGCTCTCTTCTTTGTAAGCCTGACTGCTCAGGCCTTCTCTTATTGGTCATAATACCCTTTGGGAGCTCGATAACTCCCATTCCCTTCCTTCGGGGTGAGGTGTCAGGCGAGGCCAAAATGCTTGTTATTCTCGTTATATCATGCCTTCTTAATGGTTCTGGCTATCCTCTGTCCTTACTGCGTAACTTATAAGGTAGCAAACCCCACGTAATCCCGCGAAATGTCGCAGCCGGCCAGATAACGCGGATAGCATGCGGCCTTGGCGCGGTGTGGCTCCCATATAATCCGGATATACGGGAGTCACCCCTAGCTGAGAAATATTACCAGAAATTTACATCTTGAGCTGTACGGCCTAGTCCTCGTACAAGACCATACCAACGCCTATATTTATCTAGGCAGGCGGTCAAGGAGGCGGTCAGTTTCCACGCGTGGCCGATAAGATAATTATTGCGCGTTCAAGTAACCTGGATTCCCAGCTTCACATCACGAAAGCACTATTGTCGCTCTTATTAATCTTACTCGGTCCTATTTAAATTGGTCCCTGCCTTCATAACTTCAACATGGAGCCCTTCTCTAATGGCTCATTAGCCGAGCAAGACCGGCAGCTGGAGCTGCACGCGAAGATGCAGCTACACAGCCAAAAAGTAGCGAACCGGATTCAGAGGAACCGGCCGGCAGCGACCACCAGGCAGTACGATTCCAGACAGAAAGAATTCATTGATTTCTGCACGAACGAGGGCTTCACTGACGGCCAGGTTGTTACCGAGAAGAAACTGGTCCATTTTCTGGATCATTATGTTATTAACCGTCCAATTCGGCCATCGCGATACTCCAGAAATCGTACGGATAACCAGGGTTCAGCCGTCGTACAAACCCTCGGACTGCCATCTGTAAAGGCTTATACTAGTGCCATTGTTGATCTCTGGAGATTCCAGCACTCGCTTGGTACAAATCCCTACCCTAATCCACGGGGCCATCTAGTTGGAGCTATGATCAGAAACCACCAATTCAATGAGACTCAGCGGAAGCGGACTCAGTTCACAGACCGAGGTTTCCACACTTTACAGGATGGCTACACAGCAGAAAATATCAGAGCAATCGTACGGTACTGCTGGGCAGGATGGCTGTCTGAC